>CAUYQG010088018.1:0-33308 GCA_963574415.1 Tarsius wallacei | reverse complement strand
CAGATTGGGTGGCTTGCCATTTGCCATGGTTTCTGTGTTATGCTCCAAAGCCTCCATCTTATCCTCCAAGTGTTTTCTATTTCTTTTATGCCTACTGTTCTTCCCTAATGTGCCTAGATCTTTCTGAATAGCCATTCAGGAACATTGGGCTTGTGGCGGCAGCTCACCTCTATCCCAGGACAGTTGTAGTGGAGGTGGCAGCAGTAGCAGCAGTGGGATCGACCTTGTCCTTGGCAGGGCCTGTGACAGGCAGCTCTAGGTGGGGAAGCCTCATGGTGGAATATCTCATGGCTTGGTACCCTGCCTCTGCTTCTCTATCATCAACAACATCAGCAAGCCTGAAGAGCTAGACATTTTCTTGGTGGACTGCTCCAGCTGCAAGGAGAAGTCTGGGGCCGGGGCTGGAAGCATGGTTGCATCTGTGCCAAGAGACCCAGCAGAGCTGTGTACCTGGGATCCTGTGGTCTTTCCAGGAGAAGGTAATCAGGACACCTGGGTCTTCTTACTCAAGTTTTTTTTTTTTTGAGTGTGAACAAGAGAGATTTCAATCCAGAAGCTAGGACTGCACCCCAAGGAAGAGAGTTATCCCTGGGTCACAATAGGCTTAGATGTCAATGACACTTCTTTGATGGGGTGGAGCTTTTTTCTGATCTCCTGATCTTTGGTCTTAACCAGATCCTCCTGTTTCATTTTCTTTTAGGGTTCTTCTTAGGCCCTCCCCTGATGTCCTTAGGAAGCCTCGATGGTGTCAGTTTCCTAGGACTGATGACCAGTTTAGGTGGGGAAGGAATCCTTGAGGTTGAGAGGAAGGATCCTTTTGGAAGTCAAGTGCCCATTCATCAGAGAGTTCCCAGAGGACATTGTGGGTTTCTTTTTCGGGGTCTGACCCTAGGATTCAGGTGCTAAGATCCCCAGAGAGGTTCCCGTGGCCTGTGGGAGGGGACAACACTCCTTCAGGGCTATGTAGGGTCTAGGCGGTGGAGGCCCACGACCCAGATGTGGGTTGAGCAGCCTGTAAGCAGGACCAGGGGAGGGTCAGGCCCAGACGAAGTGGGGTGGCCCTGGCTAGGTGGGGGAGCCTGACAGAATCGCAGAACAGTTGGCAGCCCACCCCGACGGTGCCACCTGCGGGACTGAAAACCCATTGAGTAGGAAAAGTGCCCTTTGAGAGCAGATTGTGTGACCTGCGATCAGGAGAAAGAGTAAGCCACAGAGACAAATCTCCTTGGCGACCAATTCCTCTCTAAGCCAAGAACACACTGGCCGGCACATGCCTGTGACGTCCCAATGGAGGCTCGTGATGGAGATGGAGCACCCAGGAGGGCACATAGGCCCCACCAAGTGCCAAGAAGAGGTGACAACGGGCACTGAAGGAGGCCCAACCAAACTCCGGCGCATGTGGATGTTCTTCCTGCTACTGGTTGCAAGGAGGTGGGCACCAGGGTGCCAATCTATGGAGATGGGTGGGGACTGCCCAGCTTGGGCACTCAGGGCTGTATGTCCTGGCCTATCTTCTGGGTCACAGGGGCAAACCCCACACAAATCTCAGCCCAGGAGCTGGAACCCAGGTCCTATCAGGTTCCTCAAGGACCTCTCCCATCTCAATGTCTATCCTGGTCCGAGGGTCATGACTCCAGCTGCCAAGGGTTCCAAAGAGGTGATGCAGTTGTGGGACCTGACTGGATGCTGCCCCCTATGACATCTCTTCCCAGTAGATGAGGTTCTCCTCATTTCTTTTTGCAAATCAGGTAAAATTCTTAAACTTTAGAACATTCCTCTGGTAATCCATGTGGTGGGGGCCTAGCTAGGCTTTGAACCCTGGCAGTGCTATTCCAGAGCAAGTGTATTGGCCTGTGGGCCTCCTTGTCATGTACACTCATGGGTTATTCTATTTCAAATTTTCTGTGCCCTTCATGTACTTAGCACCGTGGCATATCTATCATGAGCTCGTGCTCACCTAGGAGGAGGTTTTTACTTCAATTCCTAAGTTGTTCATGGCCAGCACTACGCCACAGTTGCCTCAGAAAATATACGGCAGGGACTCCTGATAGTCATCATAGCCACACACCACATTTCTCTACTCATTCAACTTAGCAGCCCAGGTTTTTTTGTTTGTTTTGTTTTGTTTTGTTTTGTCTGCTTTGAAGGATGTAAATATATAAGAACATAGTCTAGATCAATTTAGTCTATCCTGAAAGAAATTCACCTGTAGATTATTCCATATGGATAAGAAGCTAGTTTCCTTGGTCTACCTGGAATATGTCTAGAAAGCAAATGCATCATTTATTTGCAAGTTAATAGTAGAACAATGTATATTGAATATTGAATATTGAACAATGTATATTGTATATTGTATAATAGTAGAACAATGTATATTGTATATTGAATATTGAACAATGAATATTGAAAATATGATTAGCACAATGTGGTCATTGTGAGAATGCCAGCTCGGTTCACTCTTCCCTACACATTTTTTGCCAACCACTATAACTCTCAACATTTTTATGCCCAAGAGAGGAAATATTGACTCCTGAGTGCCATGAACAATAAAACATGTATTATTTTCTAGAAGTTGAAATCTTCTACATGACAAAAGTGATTTGGAGAATCCTATACGTGACCTCATCTAGTTTAATTCTTGTTTCTTTGGGTTGTTTCATTGGCTTCTTTTCTCTCTTGGACTGAGGTTCTATAACAGATAAATGACATTTTTAAGCCAAGAATCAGAAACCAGAAGTCAGAGATCAGTAAGAATATGTTTAATGCTTTTTTTACTTTAAAAAAATCTATTTAAAAATTATATTGACATAATTAACAGACCACACAATGATTTTTAGCCTCCTGCTTATATTATTTCTTGAATAACATGTCAGATAATTTTGGACTTCCATCCCCAAAAAGGCTGAAGTTGTTAAGACACAAAACAGTTTTGGTCAGACCCAAATTCTGTTGGAAAAGAGGAGAAATATTATGAGCCCTTTCTACCCTCTCCAGGAGCAGAAATGGCTTCAAATAATGACATTTAATTATTGCTCCATGATATCAATTGAAGAGAGTTCAAAAATGAACAATCTCTTGATTTTGTGTCTTTGAAAGAGATAACAAATTGGAACAAATGTTGGACCCAGATTTTCTGTAGAAACTCTGAAAACACATGATCACCTGTCATATTTTTTTTAAAACAGTAAACTACAGTCATGTTCTTCCTTGAGCATTCAAAGCACTAAGGATTTTGGATATGGTGATTTCTAATGGGGGAATTATACCTATCCCATGTTGTCGACTGGAAGATTAAATTAGCAATAAATGTTTAAGCGATATAAAAATATTTTCTGTTATTTTGCAGTTTTTGTATTACTTTATAGTTTTTTAATGATATTGTTCATGTTAGGCAATGACTTTTGTTTTACTGATTTGAAAACCAGAGTATTGGTCAATAGTTCAATGAAATTTAATGGCAAAAGAAAGCCATGTGATGTTTGGAATGAAGTGATATATTATATTTCAACACCCATCACTTTACAACAAATTTACTCAGTTTATTTATTTATTAGTCTATTCAGCATCCAATTCTCTCATGTACTCCTGCTTTGAATTTTGTTCAAATCCTATATTCAGTCAGATGCTTGACTTCTGATTTTAGCAATTATTCTCTAGATTCCAAAGATTTTTGGCTTTGTGGTCCGTATATAGTTTCTATGGCTCTTTTCCTCCTCATCCCCTTCTTCCTCTTCCTCCTCCTACTTTTCTTCTTCCCTTATCTTCTTCATGAAGAGCCTTTCAACATATAAGAATTATTCTTATCTCACAGATCATACAAAATGATCTGTGGTCCTGTCTTTGCCTAACCATGACCTAACAGCTTTGAGTAAATCAATTCTTCAAATCGGTTATTTGTTTTCCCAATTTTGTCCTTATTTTCCTGCAGTCTCTAATCGACATGGCATCCAGAGAATTTCTCCCAAAATATAAGTCAGATCATATCACTCAAACCTCTTCAATAAATTATGCTAAGCAAATGTCAAAGATCTCAAAATGCCTCCAAAGTCCAAGAAATCTAAGCCTTCCATTTTCTTTCTGATTTCATTGTCTTCTCCTCTCCACACTAAGCCATCCTTTCCACAACACACTGATTCCTTTCTCTTCCCTGAATACTCTGTGTTCCTGCTTCATGGCCTTCCCAAATGGCTGTTCCCTCTGCCTGGAGCATTTATTCACCAGATATGCACGTTGTTATTTTCTAGAATCATTTCAAGTTCCTTCTGGATTTTCACCTTCACCATAATTACAAAGTTCAACCTTCCCCACCAACTAACATTCTTTATTCCCCTCCCGTGTATTCCATTTCTTCAGAGTGCTGACCCTACATTTTATTTATTTTAACCATTTGTTTAATTTTTGTTTACATGTTTATACTTGTGTCTAAATATTTGCTAATTTTGGTCACCTCCATCCCCCTACTAGAGGATGAGGATATTCCCTGTCATATTCCCTGAAGAGACCCATAAATCATATTGAAGAACAAAACCTGGCATTTGGAAGGAAGTCACTAAGTTTTATTGAATGAAAAAAAATTATTCTGAATGTCACACCTACAATATACTGTTGCTGTACCTAATCAAGTTTTCTATATCCATTAAATATTGGTTTCCTCTCTTGTGAGATATACTCATGATACTTCTTATCTCAAAAACTCTATAGATGAACCAAAGGAAGTGTAAGGTGATATGAAAATAGTAGCTGTTGCTGTTTTCAGCATGAACGCAGCAGGAATCCAGTTATGGAGATGTGTAGAAACATAAAGTTGACTATACTCAGAACCAAAAGTGAGTCCAGTCCTTATATAAAGAGAATGCAAAACCTTGGATACTCAAGGGTATAGAACATATGAATCACACAGACATAAGTTAAGAAGGAAGTTGTATTGATTATATTTAATTGCCTGAATGACCTCAAGATGATGATGTTATCAGACAGTTGCATGACATCGAAGATGAGCAGTACATGTTGGATTATACTCACAAAATACTCTATGTAGTGGAGACTTCAGACTTTTCAAGATTTCAGAAAACGGCAGAAGAAACAATAACCAATATGAGAAGGAGAGGAAATGGAAATAAATAAAGCAATGTGCTGTGGCTTGCACCTATCATCCAGCACTTTGGGAGGCCGGAATGAGTGGATTGCTGGAGGCAAGCAGTTCAAGACTAGACTATGCAACAGAGTTGGACTCTGTCTCCACAAAACAGAAAACTTAGCCAGTCATGGTGGTGGATGCCTCTAGTTCCAACTACTTGAAAGGCTGAGGCAGGAAGATCACTTGAGTCCAGGAGTTTGAGGCCATAGTGAGCCATGATTATGCCATTGCACTCCAACCTGTACAACAAAGTGAAACCCTGTCTCAAAAAGAAAGCAAGAAGGAAAGAAGGAAGGAAGAAAGAAAGATGGCAGATGAAAAATTTACATAATGGCAATGAGGTCAGTTCCTCAAGAAGATTACCAATCATAAAGGTGCACCAGAAAGCAGATTTTGAAAATACATAAAAACAAAAACTGATAGAACTTGAAGGAGAAGATTTCCAAAGTTACTGTGTCAAACTTCAAACTTCATCACTCCTCTGTCTATAACTGGTAGTACATGCTGGGCAACAACATAATATTTAAATGCCTTGGGAAACACTAATCAATAAAGTTGATCTAATTTAGACAATACCCTGTCCAACAGTAGTCAACACACCTTTAAAGTCACATGAAACATTTTCCAGGATAGACCATATTCTGGCCCATAAGACAAACGTTAAAACATTTTAATGTATTAAAATCACACAAATTTTACTTTCTGACTGACAAGTATTAAAGAAGAAATCAATAATCAAAAGGTATCTTTAAAAGTCCAACTACTGAACATTGAACAACATATTTCTAAATAAATCACATGTACAAAAGATTTCACAGGAAAATTCAGAAATACTTGGAATTGAACAAATGAAAACATAAGGTACAAACTCCCTAGGGAAGCCCAAACTTTACCTGTTCAATGATCACTAGTATACTTAATCCTGAATTGTACACACCTTTTTTACAATGAAATTAAAAAGATACAGTCTCTGTGGGACAAAGCTCAAACAGTTGTTATACTTATAATTCCATATTTAAGAGAGGTATGTAAATCTAAATCTAAGTTTCTGACTTAATAAGCTTGAAAAAAATAAATTTCATTAACAGAGAAAGACTAGAAATGCAGATACATAGAAGGAAATAGAAGATTCAGAAACTGACCCATTTTTTGATCTTTTTGAGGTATTTCAGTCTTTCCAACAAGCAATGTCAGAAAAATTGGACATCTTATGCAAAAAAGTATCTTAACGCATATTTTTAATCATTTACAAAAAAATGAATTTCATATCTAAGTGTAAAACCTAATACTACAAAGAGTTTTAAAAAATTGAAACCCAGGTATGGCAAAATTTGTTAGGTAAATTTTTAAAAAGACTCATTGGTTTTCATCAAAACTAAGAAAATTAAGTTTCTTAAAAGACACGTTAAGAGAAAACACAGAAGAGAAAATATTTGTAAATCACATATCTTTGAAAGAAATAAACTACATAACATGTAAACACACTCTCAATAATAGACAAAAACCAATTCAATATAAAATGGGCAAAGATTTGCATAGATGTTTTACTAAAGAAGAGGTTTACTAGATAAGCACACACACAAAAAGATGTTTGACAGTATTATTTATTACAGAAATTCAGATTATTCATGGAAAATAAGGATACAGTATTTTTTATAAAAAATTAAACAATGAAAATAGAAAGCAGGAAATTCAAATCCACACATATAGAACATAGAAGCAAAATTTCTAATAAGATATTCAGCACACTAAGTCCACAAATGCATTTAAAATATAACATTACTACTCAAGATAGGTTCATTTCTGAGATGCAATGATTCTTTAACTTTTCAACAAAGATATTGGCAGTGGTAGGAAACTGCAGGGAGGGGAGCAATGAAGCAGGAATGGCAGTAGTGGGAATTTGTCTGAGGAAGGGGGAGCACACCTCATCAGCAAGTGAACATTTGATAGTGAACATTTGTGTACATAACCCTGAATTGTACTCCACATCTTTAAAATAAAACAAAATTAAAGGAAAAAAAAAAGAACCAAGATAAAAATGACAACAGACTTCTCATCAGAAACTATGCAAGTCAGAAGACACAAAGTGTCATTTGTACTAAAGTACTAAAAAAATTAATGCGTTTATGACATTGATAAATTAATGGAGAATGAAACAGCCCCAAACACTGAAAAGTAATTTTTTAAAAATCAGAACTTATTACTGATTATTGATTATTGATTAAAACACACTAAGCAAACTAAGAATAGAAGGCAAAGTACTTGATGTGTTCATGAAGTTTATAAAAGACATACGAAAACTAAAATTAACAGGAAAAGGTAAGGAAGCTTCTTAAAATTTAAGAGTGCAATAAGAATTTCAGTGGTCACACCTCCTCTTCAACATTGCATTGAATCCTCCAGCCAGTGCAATAAACAAACAGACAATATAGCATACGGATTGAAAAACTATTGGTATTCATAGACACTATATGAAAGTTTACATAAAAATTCAACATGTATATTGAAAAATATAGAATCACACAAAAAGTATGATGCATATAAAAACAACATTCAATTACCAGTTGTGTTTCTGTATGCTACATACAAACGAAAAGTTCTGCTGATAGCGACATCATTCTGCAAAGCGAACTATTATACAACACTCAGGTGTAACTCTAAGAAAATAAGTCTGAGTGCATGCAAGTGCTTTCATCCACAAGAATGTACTGCAGCACAAGAGCAGACAATACAACTCTTAAGGGGTCAGGAGAATGAGGCTAACATTCCGTGCCACACTCGCTGTTAAAAAAGCTCAGTGCAAGTCCTCCCGGTCTAGTGACTCCGTTGTATTGCATTACAGCCTCTCTACATCAATTTTATGTTGCTCTTTGCTTCATTCTTCACTTCATGTAAAAGCTCTGAAAAGAATTAGAATTATTTGATTATTATCTACTCAAGGGGAGGGTGCCTATGGCTCAAAGTTCCCTAAAAGATAAGAACAATAATGATCACCAACTCATAATAAATTCTTACTAGGACCAACTGCTCTTAAGATCATCATATATAACCTAGTAACAACTATATAAAATAAGAATAACTAGTGTCTTTTAATTTCTTTTTATAATTTAGGAAGGTGATGCTTAAAGTCACTAAATAAAGGTGCCAGATTCATACATCTAGTGAGTGGCAGAGTATGGGTGAGCCCAATGACCAAGCTGTTAGTCACTCTGCACAATCACTCCTTTAACTAGCCTGGTTTCTAAAGCTACATTTCTGTAGAGTATAGATTCCTCTTCTAACAACTTGTGGTCCGGAAAACAAAAGTATGTATTACAAATCACAATATTTTCACAAAAACTTCCAGTTTCCTGTTTTTTTAGGAAGGGTCATTGAGCTGGTAAATTTTTAGAGTACTGCTCAGGAATGGCTTGTGCTGAGCAAAATTGAAACTTCATTTCTGCTTTACTATTGAGTGAATCTTCCATGTTAAATATTTCCCAGATATCAGGAACTCCAGACCCAACTATTGAAGAACTCAAGGCTCTATGTCATTACATAAGAATAAAGGCACAAATACATTGACTGAATGACTGATTAGTGGATTTTTTGTGTCATCTAGAAATAGACTTAAGCAATAAGAATGAAGCAGTGGTATTGAGAAAGAGTTGAAATGAAACAATGAGATGTAGACATACAGAAATCAAATGGTTTTTTTTTAGATTTTTATTATTTCCATGTATTTTTAGTCTAGGGAAGAAATATCTTTGAGTTTTTCTTAAGCTTTTCTTTAAGAATGAAGTCAAAAGTTTTAACATTCTAGTCACATATGCTGGAAAAATCACTCCAGGCATTAAGATACCTTCATAAACTTACAATAAAAATTACTTTTACTGCCCATGTATTGTAACACTTTAGTGAAATTCCATAGAATTTTCAGCTGTTGTCTTTAGTTCTAAAATTTAAAAAAAAATCAAGATTCCTAGGACTAATTTCAATAGGCTGCAATGCAATCTTACTTCCACCCTGCTATGCTTCTGTTTCCAACTGATTCCCCTGTTTGTTCACTGTGTAGATTCACAGAACCATATGGCCAAATTCCCTTAATAGAAACTTATTCTATCACATTTTAGCTGACTAATTGTGAACAAACTACTGTAGCTGTTTGGTAAGATTTCTATAAAATGGCAATAGTAATAGTGTTTGTACATTAGGGCCTCTTAAAAATTAATTCACAAATGTATCACCTTTGAATCTTGTTCAAACGCTAAGCTTCTTAACTCCTTAACAGTCATCTGCATTTTTAAACAATATTCATATGAAAATTGTTAAAAATCAATGATTAGTGCCACCCTTTAAGTTACAAGGGTCTACATCATGGAATCTTCACAATGGGGTCATTTTGAAGACTAAATGAATTCATCAATGTAAAATGATTAATTCAGTGATTTTTACATAGCAAGCTCTCATAAATTATCATTAGCATTATGAGGAAAATTAAAATTATGTTACTTAGTATATTTATTTTCCAGATGATGTGTGTTAACAAAATGGTTGATATAACTCATAAAAAGTCTCATAAAATAATCCCAGAGAAGTCTGGTTGCCCAACGTTTCTTTGGCCATTACTTTCTACCAACCTTGATCACACTATTCCTTTTCCATCATCTAGAATAGATTCTACCACTACTTATGCAAGACTAGTTTTATTCATTTGTCAAACTCATATATTGTTACCACCCCTGGGAAACCTTTCACAATCGGCCGCAACCTCTGTTGTCTCCCTGCTTCTTTGAACTGATATAAGCTGTCTCTCCTCTGCCAATCTATTGGCACTTCTTACATACATATTTCTTTAAAATGTTTAAAACATAACCCCAATAAATTTACTAAATGCGTGAGCTGATTTTTTTGTTCTTGTATGTACCTGTAATACTTTCTTTGCAATCAATAATGATGATTATTGATTGATGAAAAGTTGCTCATACTTAGAATTACAATAGCTCCAAAAAGATTGCTAGGCAAATTGTCCAGGAAAAGATGAATATCCATGCTTCCATTTAAAAAAATAATTTATTCTTAATTGACTTCATGAATCTTTTAGGAAAAAAAAAAAGAATATATATATATATACACATGTATGTTTTAGAATTGGAAAACTTGAGCTTGATTACCCTGAACCACCATGTGAATATAATGATGGTCACTTTAATTTTTTTAACGTTCTTATGTATTAAATGAATATGTTAAATGCGCCAGCTTACCTCTTATGATAAAAGGTATATGAGATCTCTACCTGTTTACAGAAGAGGCCACACAATTCAAAGCCTGGCAAACTAGAAACAATGTGGAATATTTTCAGAGATATCAGGCAACGAATGTACTGTTTCCTTAAGGAATAGGGAAACAATGAATTGCAACATTGTCAGTTGCTGCTGTTGAAGAAAATTTTCTGAAATATTTTTTAGAAAGCTGATGGGAGAGAGAGAGAGAGAAAAGACAGACAGACTAAGACTCTAACTCATCTGGAGCTCCAGATCCAATTTTGCATGAACCCCTTGTAGCTGATTCTCATAATTCAGTGAAAAGTCTTGAGTTGTTTGCCTTAGACTGTCTGAATTGGGTGTTTGTCACCTGCAACACAGAAAGACTGGACCAGTTAACATCTTCCCCTGCATGGTTTATGAGTTTAATGTAATTCTTATGTATTGAAACGTTTTGTCAGAAAATACAATTCAATCTTTTTAGTCTTTTTTTCCTGCATTTTGTTTTTCATTAGCTATTTTCATATTCAGATTGTTATATCTTGTTGGATTGACACCTCTGTCATTATATAATGATTCTATTTGTTTTGCTGTTGTTTACTTAAAGCCTCTTTGCTCTGGTATGAGAAGGGTTACAATTGCTCAATTTTGGTTTTCAATTGCATGGAACATTTTTTCCCACTCTTTTACCTTGAGTCTAAAGGAGTCTTTGTTGATAAGACTTTTTGAAAGCAGCAGATGTTTTGATTGTGTTTTTTAAATGTAATCCATTCTGCTGATTTATTTATTTTTTATGAGACATTGAGACTGTTATCGCCAGTATTAGTATTGACATGTAAAGTAATGTTCCAATCATTATGTTGACTTTTTCCTACTTCCTTTGTTTCCTCCATTGCCAAGGCATTCAACAGTTTCTGTGAACATTATCATTTCCAGATTTTCCTAGTGGTGAATTTCTATCTTTTGTTTTAATGTCTGGAATTCCTTAGAGTATTTCTTGTACAGCCAGTCTGGTGGTGACAAAATTTCACAGCATTTTCTTGACTGGGAATGTCTCTATTTCTTTTTCATTTATAAGACTTCATTTTTTGAAATGCAAAATTTTTTACTGAAGGTTATTCTTTTTGAGGGGATTATTGTTAGGGCTCAAATCCCCTCTGTCTTGTAGAGTTCCTGTTGAGAAAATATCTGCTAGTCCAATAGGTTTGCCTTTATAGTTGCTTGAATGCTTTTGTCTCAGTGCTCTTAGAATTCCTCCTTCTCATTGACTCTTGAACGTGATCTTTTGACGGAGAATTTGCCATGAGATTCTAAGGCATCTTGTATCTGAATGTTTCCATCCCTGGCAAGGCCAGAGAAGTTTTCCAAAATTTTTCTCTCAAATAGGTTTGCTAAACACTTTGCTCTCCCTTCTTCCTCAGGAACAACTATGAAATTAAGGTTTGGATATTTTATATAATCTCATGTCTTGAAGACTTTGCCCCATTCTCTTAATTCTTATTTCTGTATTGCGTTCTGATAGAGTTAATTTGAAAGACTTTTCTTCTTATTTTAAAAATGTTAGCTTAACCATAATCAAAATAGCCTTGTATTGGTCTAAGAACAGGCATATAGACCAATGGAACAAGATAGAGATTCCTAAAGCAAAGCCTCAATTTCTCAACCAACTCCTGTTTGACAGAGCCTCCACCAGCAATCACTGGGAAGTGGAGAACCTATCCATTAAATGGTTCTGGAAAAAGTGGCTGACCACATGCAGAAGATTAAAACAAGACCCCTACCTATCACCATACACAAAAATCAACTCTAAATGCATCAATGACCTAAACGTAAAATCTCAAACTATAAGAACATTAGAAAATGCAGCGGACACCCTTATGAAAATTGGAACTGGCAACTAATTCCTGATCAAAACCTCAAGTGGCCATGCCATAAGAGATAAGATAGACAAGTGGGACCTCATCAAACTGACAAGCTTTTGCAAAGCCAAAGAAACCACCAAGAGAGCAGGGAGACAGCCCAGGGACTTGCAAAAAATATTTGCCAACTGTATATCTGAAAAAGACCTAACATCTGGGATCTAACATGTGAAAAAGAAAAAAACATATGGCCCCATTACAAAGTGGGCAAAAGATATGAATAGGCACTTCTCAAAAGAAGACATATGAGCAGCCAACAGATACATGAAAAAATACTCAACCTCACTGGTCATCAAAGAAATGCAAGTTAAAACCACACTGAGATGCCACCTAACTTCATTCAAGACAGCCATCATCATTAACTCAGAAAACAACAGATGCTGGACAGGATGTGGGGAAAAGGGAACACTTCTACTCTGTTGGTGGGAGTATAAACTTGAACAACCTCGGTGGAAAACAGTGTGATGATTCCTAAAAGTTCTAAAAATTGGCGTTCCATATGACCCTACAATCCCCCTGGGAATATACCTGTAGGAACTCAGATCACTCTATGGAAAAATACCCACACACACATGTTTATTGCAGCATTGCTCACAATAGCAAAAATATGGAAGCACCCATGCTGCCCATTGAAAGAGGACTGGAAGGAATATTTTGCACCCATAAATAAGGACAAAATTATGAACTTCACAGCATGTGAATGGACTTAGAGTCTATAATACTGAGTGATCTATCACAGAAAAAAAGATCTGAGTACGACATATTCCCACTTATAAGCGGACCTTGAACAAGTATCATAATACTACAGAAAGTAGTGGGAAACTTCCAGGGGAGGGGGGGGCATACCTCATCAACAAGGGTACCTGCATAATGAACATTTGTATACCTTACCCTGAACAGTACCCCACATCTGTGAAATTAAAAAATGAAATAAAATAAAATTCTTAGCTTATATCTGTTGGCTAAATGTGTGCCTTTTTTGAACCAATATCTATCCAAGTACTCAATCCATTTTTAATCAGACGACAAAGTTTTTTCTGTTTTAGTTGTTATCAAGTTATAGTTATGATTTATATGTTTGGGGATCAGCCCATTATGGGTTGAAAGTGTTTTGTCTCATTCTGCATGCATTGATTTATTTTGTTTCTTTTATTAATTCAAACCATAAAGTGAACTGTTCTAATTCAAGAAAAGAGTGGTATAGTATATTAAATATGCTGCTGACTGTTATATGTTTAAACTACCTCCAACCAAATAGTATTCCTCCAGGAGACATGTCCTACACTTCTGTGATTCTCCTTGATGCATGCAGTGCTACATCAATGCAAAGAGAAGTTTTACAGCGGTCAGACCCACTTTTCTATCCCGGTTGTACTACTTTCTATCGGAGTGAAAGGGGAAAGAAACTTTCTTCATCTTTTTCCTGCAGCCTCTATCCTCTTTGAAAATATGGAGTTCTGACATTGAAGGCATGCTCCGAGTCTCCAGTGAAATAAGATATGAAAAATCAGTTTCTGAAATGTGGCATACACAGGTAATATTTACATTTTGTGATGTGACAGAAAAAAAATTGTCATTTGAAAGGCATCTGACAAGACTCTGGTGTGTTTGATGAAGGAGAGCAGTACTGTGTGCTATGTATCAGTTCTTCCTGAATGCCTGCCACATGTGAACTCCTAGAATCTTTCTGATCATCTACACTTATTCACATTGCTGCCCACCCCAAATGATACTGAACATCTCAGTTCCCACTCTCAGTCCACAGCCAGTGAACACCTGACAGTGACCACAATGACCACAGTGGGTCTTCAGGAGACAGAAACCACAATATGGAACCTTACTCAGATTTTCTCTCTTGTTCCCTCTACTCCTGACTGACCCTAGTACTTACTTGTGTGGCCCTGCATGGTGTGCCTTACCTCCTGTTTCTGGGGATCTGTCACTATCTCCTTTTCATCCCTAGGTGCTATCTTAAGCCCAGCTCATCCATGTGACTGTCAACACCCATTGACTTGGTTCCCACCTCACTCCTGGAGAGTTTTTTAAAAGCAAAATGTGTCCTCAAGATCTGTATCATTATTGTAACCATTAGAAGCTGTTTGATTCCATGAACTCAAGTGTTTCTCACTGGAATGCACGTGTGAAGATCACAATCCTCCTTTGAGACTTCTGAGTACACCACTCCCAACTAGACCTCAGAGTACATATACAGTTCAAATATGGAATACTTTGTTGCAATTGCATGACAAAGTGTAAAAGTTGGCAGAATAGATCAATGAAAACATGATTGAAGGAGACGCAAAGTAGATGTCAAGGCCACCTACCTTCTGCTTGAAGTAGGTATCAATGCAGATGACTGGCCTTAGTAATATTGTAAAAATGACATTGAATCTTTTTTTAAAACTAAATAAGCAAGTGCAGTTTCTAGATGCACATCAGGGACATTATAGACTCCAGGGAGGTAAGAAGAATAGAAGAATTGGGAAAAAGAATAGAGGGAAGAAAAAAAGGTGAGTCACTGGTGCCTCCCCCATCTGAACCTCATTTCCTCCCTGGTATTGATGAAAAAGCAAAACTAGGTAAAATATTTAAAGAGGTTTGTTCTGAGTCAATGTGAGTGACCATGACCCACAAACAGCAGTCTCTAGAGATCCTGAGAGAGTGTGACTGAGGTAGTCACGTTAGAGTTTGGTTTGATACATTTTAGGGAGAAAAAAGTTGTAGGCACAGATACCAATCAATACATACAAAGAATACATTGGATTTGCACAGAAAGGCAGGACATATAGATGCAGAGGCTTGTAAGTTTTACATGGATTCAACGATTTTCTGATTAGCAGTTGTTTGGAAGAGTTCAGCGTTGTCTAAAGATTTAAGAAGTAGTGGAAAGGAATTCTTAAACTAAAATGACAGGGTGATGAAAGCCAAGTCCCTTGTCATGTAGATGATGTCTCTGGGGAGGCAGCCCTCATAGAACAGGTGATGCTCCTTCTGGGTCAGTCTGAAATTTGATACCTTATGGGTACCAAAAAAAGGTCTGCTTAGACAGTCTTATGATCTCTATTTTAATATTCCTGCCAGTGAGTTGAGCACAAACTCCAAAAGAGACAGAGTATAAGGAGGAGTGTTCAACCCTTCAATCATAGCTTAGAATTTAGTGTTTTGGGTATTTCTTTTTTTAGTTTCCCTTAGCCAAAACAGGTGGTCTATTCAGTTAGTTGGAGGGCTTGGGATATTATTTTTAGTTTATTCTAGGTTGACATCTCACGTGCTGTTTTCACACAGAGATGTCAGGGCTCAAACTGTGAAGTCATAAAGGGAGCTGCTTCCACATTCTAGTTCCTGGGTCACAGAATATTTTGCATAACGTCTGGCTCAAAACATATCAGATGTTGTACGTGTTATTTCTTCCTCCACATTTGGGTCAAAGACCAAAGACATAAGCAGAGGCAGATTAACAAGAACAAAGTTTTTGTACACATCGCATCTGGGAAAGAAGGGGGGCCACAGGGTCAAATCTGCAAGGGGAAGAAGAGCATCTGCAAACAGCAGTGACCATTCTCGCAGAGAGATCTGGCCCAGAGCTTAGGTCATACAGGTCAACAATCAAGCCAGGGAAGGCCCAGTTTATTGTGTGTGCAGGTCTTTTTCTACTCTCCATGGTGGAATGTCTCTAATACAGTGTCTTCTAATTAAACTGGTCTTCACCATGGTTCTCCATAACATATACACACACTAAAACACATGTGGACACAAAATTCCTGAGATTTTGGTGGCCCTGACTTATTTATTATAATTAGAGTAGGTTAAGTATACATTAAAAGAACCGAGTGCCTTTCTTGTGTACCAGTATCCTTTCATGGAGATAGGTTTTCTCATTGTTTAATGAGATCCATGAGAAGAATCATGCATGGAATGGTGGCTCCTCTGAAGCTCTTACTAGGAGCAATGCCCCCCATGGCTGCTTTTCATACTTATGTCTCAGGAACAGGAGTCTCCAAATAAGAGTATTTTATCAACAATGCTGGCTACTCTTAAGTCACAAGGAACAACCTGGCTGGGTCGTTCGCTGCTGTTTTGACTTAAAGGGCGACTAGAGAACTTTCTACAAATCCACAGTGATGTTCTGCATGATGCCACCTATGTTTAGCAAAGGCGCCTCAAGGGCTTTGTGTGAATGGATACAGAGGGAGACTGGAAGCTGACAGCCTGGGAAAGAGGGGTGGCATCTACATCACTGGAGTCAAAGTTTGGCTTGGATCATGATGATGCAGAAATGATGCTCACAGGACAGGTCACTGCAGGAGCCATGATAGGAAGTCTTGTCAAAACAGGGCACTGGGGAGACAGGGTGCTTACTGTTGCCCATTAGGCGACCTAAATTTGGACTATTGGGCAGCTTTCCAGTCATGGGATGGTTAAACATTGGAGTGGCCTTGGATAAGTGAGTGAAACTTTGAAGATGCAGATTGATGTGTTTTCAGAATGCCACTGCACTACACATACATTTGGATTGGGGAAAATAGGAGTGCAGTCACCCTGAAGCTGGGGGTGGATCTGTGAGTCACAGACTCAGAAAGAGGAGTACTTTCAATGTAAATGACCCCAGGGTTTGAAGTGTGCTGCAAGCTCAAGTAAGTGAATATGTTAGCTGAGATGCTAGAAATGTCTCCTGTGGAACTGATAGACTTGCCTGGGGTAACAACGGTCATGGTGGAATGGACTAATCCAGGTGTGAGGAAGGAAAAAGAGGGGTGGAAATCTGGGATGTCTGGGACTTCCTTCAGCAGTAGTGACACTTGAAGAAGAAGGATATGAGTCTAGGAGCAGAGAGAAAGGCAGGATAGAAGAGCCAGCACATAGGTGGGCCATGTCAGTGGTGCCATGAGAAGCTGTGATTGGAAAGTGCAAGTGACCAGAAGCAGGCAGTCTGCAGTCTTTCCAGCAGGTTAGAGGGGAAAAAGAGACAGATTGGGTGGCACTGCTGTTTGCTATGGGTTCTGTTTTACCCTCCAAACCCTCTATCTTATCCTCCAAGATTTTGTTGTTTCTTTTATACTCACTGTTCTTCCCCCAGAAGCCTAGATCTTTCTGAATAGCCACGCAGGCACATTGGATTTGTGTTTGCAGCTCACTTCTAGCCCACAGCAGTTGCAGTGGAGGTGGCAGCAGCAGTAGCAATGGGATCGACCTTGTCCTTGGCGGGGCCTGTGAGTGGGGAAAAGTTCATGGTGGAATATCTGATGGCTTGGTGCCTTGCTTCTCCTTCTCCAGCATCAGCAACATCAGCAAACTTGGAAAGCTGGACACTCCAGCATACCCTTGGTGGATTTCTCTAGCTGCCAGGAGAAGCCTAGGTCTGGATCCAGGAGCATGGTTGCATCTGCCTCTAAAGACGGAACTTCCCCAGCAGAGGTGTGTGCCTGGGATCCTGTGGTCTTCCCAGGAGGAGGACACCTGGGCCTTCTAACTCAAGTTTTTTGAATATGAGCAAGGGAGGTCTCCCTATAGAAGTCCAGGACTTCACCCCAGGGAAGAGAGTTATCACTGGATCTCAAGGGACCTAGATGTCAGTGACACTTCCTCCTTGCAAGGGTGGACTCTTTTCTTGTCCTCCTGCTCTTTGGGCTCAACCTGATCTTCCTGTTATCCTTGGGCCCTCCCTTGGTCTCCTTGAGGAGCATGGATGGTGCCAGTTTCCTAGGACTGATCACCTGCTCTGGTGGGAAAGGCAGGAGGTTATTCTTGTGGCTGAGAAGAGGGATCCTGGAGGAGGTCAAGTGTACACCCCTAAGCGAGATCCCAGCAGACAGTGTGGGTTCCTTCTTCGGGGATTGACCCCAGGATCCAGTCTGTAGGTTCCCCAGAGAGTAGCCCGTAGGCTGCAGAAGAGGACACCGCCATGTAGATTCTAGGTGGTGGAGGCACATGACCCAGGCCGTAGGTTGAGCAGGCTGTAAGCAGGACCAGGGCGGCGACAGATGGAGAAGCCGCAGGAAGGCCTCGGCTGGTCGGGGGAACCTGGCGGAACATGCGGAAGGGTGGGAGCTGAGGCTTGGGGCACAGCCAGCGGGACCCGATTTTAGTAGACAAAATTGCCCATTGAGAGATGGTTGTGCGGCCTGCGATGGCGAGAAAAGGTAAGCCACGGAGACAAGTCTCCTAAGCGACGAACTCCTCTCCTAGCCAAGCACATACTGGCCAGTCTCGCGCCTGCGACGTCTCATGGGGCTCGTGATGGAGACGGGGCAGCAGGGAGGGTGCATGGGCCCTGCTGAGTGCCAAGAGGAGGCTACAACGGGCCGCGTGCGAGGCCATTCCAACCGCTGGCGCAGGTGGATGTTCTATCCTAGGGAGTTCCTGCTGCTGCTTGCGGGTGGTGGGCACCATGTGGGCCACTCTGTGAGTCTGGGCGGGGTCTGCCAGACCTGGCCACTCAGGGGCTGAGTGTTCTGGCCTGTCCTCCGGGTAACAGGAGCGGAGCCTGCCCAACGCTCAGCCCAGGAGCAACCCAGATCCTGCCAGCTTCGCCCAGGACCTCTCTCATTACCATGGCTGGGTGGCGAGGGTCAGGGTCATGAGGCAAGGGCCATGTGCCCAGCTGGGAAGGGTTCGAGGACGTGATGAGGCTGTGCGACCCAACAGGTTGCTGCTCCCCTGACATTTCTTCCCAATAGGCAGAGTCTCTTTGTTTCTTTCTACAAATTGGGTAAAATCCCTTCCGCTATCAAACGTCCTCAGATGATCCATGTGGTTGTGGCCCAGCCAGGCTTTGAACACTGGCTGTGTAATTCCAGAGTTCATGCTCTGTGGGCCTGCTCGTTATGTGTTATTTTATTTATTTATTTTTTGTAGTCCTCCTCGCACTTAGCACAGTGGCATATCAACGATGATCTCATGCTCATCATAGAAGGGGATCTTCATCTCAACTCCTATGTTGCCCATGGTCAGCTCTGGGCACTAGTCTCCTCAGTAAATAAAGGACAGAGAACCTAATTGTCACCATAGGATCATACCACATTTCTCTTCTCATTCAACTTTGCAAACCAGGTTTTTGTTTGTCTGTTTTCTTTACTTCTTGTTTTTCCTACTTTGAATGATCATTTTCTACATCAATTTTAAACTATCCTGAAAGAAATTCAATAGTAAATTATTCCATTTGGATCAGAAGTCAGTTTCTTTGGTCTTCTTGAAATACGTATTGAAAGCAAATCTATCATTTATCTGCAAGTTAATAATGGGGCAATGTACTGGATGAAAAGATTATCAACACAATGTCGTCATTGCAAGCATGCCAGCTAGGTTCACTCTTGCTTAGACATTATTGCCAACTAAATAGGACTCTTTGCATTCTTATGCCCAAGAGAGAAAACATTGACTCCTGGCTGTGAGAACCTAGAAAATATGTATGATTGTCCTAGGAGGTGGAAGCTTCAGCATGACACAGGAGATTTGGAGGATCTTATACATGACTTTCATCTTGCTCCTTTGGGTTATTTCTTTGGCTTTTTTTCTCTCTTGGGCTGAGGTTGTGTACCAGGCAAATGACATGTGAAACCAACAGTCAGAACCAAGAGTCAGAGACCAGCAAAAATATTTTTCTGTTCTTTACTTTTTAAAAATCAATTTAAAAATTACATTGCCATAAATAACATACTACACAATTGATTTTAGCCTTCTGCTCATAACATTTCTTTAATAATATGTCAGAGAAAATTTGGACTTCCATCCCAAGCAAGACTGAAAGTTGTTAAGAGGCAGAGCCATTTTGCTCAGACCTAAATTCTGTTTGAAAAAGAAGAGAATTATTATAAGTCCCTTCTAACCTCTCCAAGATCAGAAATGGCTTCAAGGAATGGCCTTTGACTATATTTCCTTGGTATCACCTTAGGAGAATTGACAAGGAATAATCTCTTGACCTTGTTTCTTTGAAAAAAATAATCAACTGGAACAAATATTGGACCCAGATTTTCTATAGGAACCCTGGAAACACATGATCACATGTCAGACTTTTAAAATAATAAATTACCATAGTTTTTCCTTGAGCAATCAGTCACTAAGGATTTTAAATATGGCTATTTCTAATGTGGAAATTCTACCCCATCCCATGTTGTTGATTTGAAGATTAAATTCAGTAATTAGCATGAAAATGACCAAGTGATATAAAAATATTTTGTGTTATTTTGTGTTATTTTCTGATTTCTCTATACTCTTTTATATTGTTCATGTTAGACAACGCCTTTTGCTTTACTGTTTCGGAAATCAGACGGTTTTCAATAGCTCAATCAACATGAGTGGTCTTTGTTGTAATGTTTGGGAATGAAGCCATCGATATTTGTCAACACCTATCACTTTACAACATATTCCATGACTAATTCTCTCCTATATTCCTCCTCTGAACTTTGTTGGGAACCCACTTTAAGCCAGATGATTGATTGCAGATTTTAGCAAATATTTTCCAGATTTCAAAGACTGTGGGCTTTGTGGTCCATGAACTATTTAGCAGCTCCTTCTATTCCTTCTCATCCTCCACTTCCTTCTGCTCCTCCTACTTTTCCTTTTCCCTCCTCTTCTTCTTCAAGACCCTTTCAACATGTAAGAAGCGTTCTTACCTCACAGGTCGTACAAAGTGATCTGTGATCCTGTCTTGCAAATCCCTGATCTAACAGCTTTGAATAGGTAATTCTTTGAACTACTTGTCTTCCCAATCTCATCGTTACTCTCCTGCAGCCTCTATTCAACGTGACATCCAGAGTTCTTCTCCTAATATGTAAGTCAGATCATATCTCAAACCTCTTCAATGGATCATGCTAAGCAAAAGCTAAAGGCCTCAACATGCCCCCAAAGCCCTGGGACTCTGAGCCTCCATTTCCATTCTGATTTTATGTCTTCTCCTCTCCACACTAAGCCCTCTCTTCCCCAACACACTCATGTCCTTTCTGTTCCCTGAAGACTCCATGGATATTCTTGCCTCATGGCCTTCTCATCTAACTATTTCCTTTGCCTGATAAATCCTTTCCCTGGATGTGCACTTTGTTGCTTTGTGGAACCCTTTCATATTCTTTCTTGAATTTCTCCTTCACTGTAATACCAAGTTCAGTGTTCCCCCACCAACTAACACTCTTCATCCCTTTCCCTGGATTCAATTTCTCCATAGTACTTACTCTAGATATTATATTCTATCCAGTTAATTAATTTTTATTTATATATTTACCTTGTGTTTTTATATTTGCTATTTTTTTCACCTCAATCCCTCAGCTAGAGGATGGGGACATTTTCTTTATTTTTCACTGCCATATTACCTGAAAATATCTGCAAATCATACAGAAGAAATTGGCATATTGTGGAATATCAATAAGTTTTATTAAATGAAAAAAAGATACAGTTCTGAATGCCCCACCCACAATTTGCTGTTGGCTACCTAGCCAAGTTATCTATATCCACTAAATCTCAATTTCCTCTCTTGTGAAGTAGATTCATAGTGTTGTCAACTCTAAAACTCATTAGAAGAACCAAAGCAAATTTAAAGTGATATGCAAAAATGTAGCTGTTATTATCTTCAGCATGAACTTAGCTTGAATCCAGTTTTGGAGATGTGTTGAAAGATAGAGTAAATCTGATCAGATTCAGAACCAAAAGTGAGTCAATCCTTCTGTAAAGAGAATACAAAGCTTTGAACACCCAGAGACATAGGACATATGAACCGCAGAGTCATAAGTTTAAAAGACATTTGTATTTATTACATTTATTTGCCTGAGAGAGCCAAGATGATATTAGGACAGTTGTGTGATGTCAGAGAGGAGCAACACCTGCTGCTTTATAGTCCCAAAAGACTCCAGATGGTGGAGGTCTCAAAAAAGGTTTCCAAAAAACAGGATTCCAAAAAGGCACTAGCACCAATACACAGTATATGAAGAGGAAATGGAAATAAATGGAACCAGACACAGTGGTTCGCAACTGTAACATAGCACTTTGGGAGACTGAGATAGGTGAATTCCTGGGGGTGAGCAGTTCAAGACAAAGGTAGGCAACAAAGTGAGATGCTGTCTCTTTAAAACAGAAAGATTAGCTAGGCATGGTGGTGTGTGCCTATAGTTTTAACTACCCAAGAGGAAGAAAGAGGATGATCATTTGACCTAGGAGTTTGAGGTTGCTGTGAGCAATTAAGCCATTGCACTCCAGCCTGTGCAAATAAGTGAAACCCTGTCTCGAAAAAAAAAAAAAAAAAGAGAGAGAGAGTTAGAGAGCGAGAAAGAGAGAGAAGAAAGAAAGAAAACAGACTTTAGAAAATAATAGCATCATGGGTACGTAATGATCATGAGGTCAGTTCAAGAAGACTACCAATCCTAAAAGTGTCTGCACCAAACAACAGATCTTGAAAATACATAAAAATAAAAATTGATGGAATTGAAAGGAGAATGATATCCTCACAATTATTATGTCAAACCTCATCATTCCTCTCTAACTGATAAAACACACTGGGCAACAACATAGGAAGTATATAAAAGACTTGAGAAACACTATCAATAAAGTTGACCTAATTTAGACAATACCCTTTCCAACAATAGCTAACACACTTTTAAAGTAAACATGAAACATAAGCAAGGATAGACCATATTGTGGGCCATAAAATAAATGTAAATGCAGTTTGAAGTATTAAAATCACACAAATTATATTTTCTTACCGCCATGTTTTATAGAAGAAATCAGTAATCAAAAAGTATCTTAAAAATTCAGGGTATTGAAAATTGAACAACATATTTCTAAATAAACCACATGTCAAAAAGAGACCACAAGAAATTTCAGGAAATATTTGGAATTAAACAAATGGAAACATAAGATACAAACTGTGGGACAAAGTTCAAGTAGTCTGTAGACTTAAAAGTCTACATTTAAAAGATGTATATAAATCAAAGTCTATGATTCTGGCTTAATAAACTAGAAAAAATGAATTTCATCAAAGGAGAGAGACAGGAAATGTAGATCAAAGAAGAAAATAGCAGTTTCTGAAATTGACACAACTTTTGATCTTTGGAAGGAATTTCAGTCTTTGGAACATACAGCATTTGACAAATTGGACATCTTGTGCAAAAAAGTATCTTGACCTGTATTTCATTCATATACAAAAAAAAATTGAGAACCTAAATGTAAAACCTAATGCTATAAAATGTTTTTAAAAAATTGGAAACCTAGATAAGGCCACGATTTTATTTTAAAATTGTGGGGTGCAATTCAGGGTTAGGTATACAAATATTAATTGTGCAAGGACCCTTGTTGATGAAGTGTGCTCCCTCTTCCCCAGGCAGTTTCCCACTACTGTCAATCCTACCTCCCTGCGCCCCTCCACACCCCTGCAATTTCCCACTACTGTCAATCCTTTTCTTTTAGTAGTATGATAGTTTTTCAAGGGCCACTTATGAATGAGAGCATATGATACTCAGTTCTTTGTTTCTGTGAAAGATCACTCAGTATTATAGGCTCTAAGTCCATCCAGGTTGCTGCGAATTCCATGAGTTTGTTCTTTATGGCTGTATAATATTCCATTGTGTACATGTACCACATTTTTAAAATCCAGTCATTTCTTGTTGGGCAGCATGATTGGTTCCATGTTCTTGGTGTTGTGAACCATGCTGCGATAAACATACATGTGTAGGTATCTTTTTTATAGGTGAATTGAGTTCTTCCAGGTATATTTCCAGTAGGGGGATTGCGGGGTCATATGGAAGGTCAATTTTTAGAACTTTTAGGAATCACCACACTGTTTTCCACAGAGTCTGTACTAGTGCACACTCCTACCAACAGTGTAGAAGTGTTCCCTTTTCGCCACATCCT
Organism: Tarsius wallacei; assembly: GCA_963574415.1. Taxonomy (NCBI): domain Eukaryota; kingdom Metazoa; phylum Chordata; class Mammalia; order Primates; family Tarsiidae; genus Tarsius; species Tarsius wallacei. The sequence goes on along the minus strand of CAUYQG010088018.1, from coordinate 9,174 downwards.
CTCCAGCATCTGTTATTGTTTGAGTTATTGGTGATGGTCATTCTGACTGGAGTTAGGTAGTATTTCAGTGTAGTTTTAATTTTCATTTCATCCAAGTTTTTTTTTTAAGATACATTGGTTTTCATCAAAACTAAGACAATTTGGTATGTTAAAAGACATGTTAAAAAATGAGCCAATGTTTGTAAAACACTTGTCTGTGAAAGAACTGCACTTCATTACGTGTAAACACGTTTTCAATAATTTAAAAAAACTCGATTAAAAAGTGGCAAAGATTTGCATAGGCGTTTACTAAAGAAGAGATATGGATGCAAGATAAGCAAACAAAAAGAAAGACGTTTGACAATATTAGTCGTTAGAGAGATTCAGATTATTCATGAAAAATAAGGATACAATAACTTTTGTAAAGAATTAAACAAGGAAAATAGGAAACAGAAAAATTCAGATCCACACAAATAGGACATAAGGCAAGATTTCTAATAAAATATACAGCACAGTGAGTCTAGAAATATGTTTAAAAGAATAACATTAATATCCAAGATAGGGTCATTTCCGATATGCAATGGTTATTTAATTTGAGCACAAAGATAAAAATGACAACCGACTGCCCATGAGAAAATATGCAAGTCAAACCAAAAGACACAGAAGTGATATCTTTAAAGCACTGAAAAACATTAATGTATTTATGACACTGAGAAATTATTGGAGAGTGATATTTGTCAAATTACGTACTGATTACTGGTTTTTTATTAAAGCACTAAACAAACTAAGAATGGATGCCAAATTACTTAATGTGTTTATGGAGTCTATAAACGAAACATAGAAATTAAAAATAACAGTTAAAGGTTAGAGATACTTCTTAAAATTTAGGAGTGTGAGAAGACTTCTGTGGTCATGCCTTCTCTTCAACATTGAATTGAATCCTTCAGCCAATGCAATAAATAAAAAAATATATAGCATACAGACTGAAAAAACTATTAATATTCACAGATAATGTATGAAAATTTGCCAAAAAATTCAATAAATATATTAAAAATATATGATTACACACAAAAAGTTTGATTTGTATAACAACAGTAAATAATCAGTTGTGTTCCTGTATGTCAGATACAAATAAAAGTCTTTCGAAAATGACATCATTCTGTAAAGCAAAATATTATATGACAGACAGGTATAACTCTAAGAAAATATGTCAGTACATGCCAACACCTTCAGCCACGAGAATGTACTGCAGCGCAAGAGCAGGCAATACAGCTTCAATGGTCATACATCCCGGAGAATGAGGCTGGTGTTCCTTGCTGCACTCACTGTCCTGTAACTCTATTGACAGTCCTCCTGGTCTAGTGACTCTGCTGTATCAATTCTGCAACAATTTCTTACTGCTCTTTCCTTTTCTTCATCCCAGGAACACTCTATGATGAAGGATTAGATTGGTTTGATTGTATCTATTCGTGGGAGTGTGCTATTGTTCAGGTGTTCTATAAGAGACATTAATAATGATGATCACTAACCTGTAATAAATTCTTACTAGGATCCAGCTCCTTTTTAGATCATCTTACATAAACCTAATAACAACTATGATATAATTATAACTAGTATCTCTCTTTTTTACAATTGGGGAAACTGATGCTTAAGTTCATTAAATAAGTGTGCCAAAGTCACACATCCAGTGAGTGGTGGTGTATGGGTGAGTCCACCAAGTCCATGCTCTTAGTCACTCAACACATGTTGCAAATCATGGTCTTTCACTGGTCCCATCTCCACAAAGTTACACTTGGCAGAGCGCAGTTCCTCCTCTAATAATTTGTGGTCAGGAAAGCAAAACTACATATAAGTAAATCATCACAATATTTTACAAGAACTTCCAGTTACCAGATTTTTGGAAGGGCTTAGAGATAGCACATTTTTTAGAGAATTTTTCTCAGGAATGAGTTGTGCTGAGAAAAATCGAAACTTTGCTTCCACTTTACTATTGAGGGAAAAACGTATGCTAAATATTTCCCAAAGACCAGGAAATCCAGGCCCACCTAACTGCGAAGAGCTCAATCTCAAAGTCATTTTTACACTTTCTACCATGGCAAATCAATTAGCAGGAAAAGAGAACCTCTAGAAAAATTTAAATGATCTCAAGACTGTTATTTGATTTGCTACAATGAAGCAATTCTTACAAAAACAGATAAGAAGCACGGAGACCCTGAATCTCCAGCAAAAGAAAAGAAAATAAGCTACAAAACAATGCATTGTTTATAGCCCCAATTCAAAGGGAAGGACTCTTAAGAACAAGAACACGTGGCCAGGTATCATTCGAGTGGCACATTCTACTGCCCTGGTATGATGGGTAGCCTCCATCAATAAAATGCCACAAAATATGAATTAAAGACACTGTAGTCCTAATTATAATACAGTACCTTCCAGACACTTCTGAGTGACAAACACAAGTAAAAGAAACACTAGTTTTCGGAAGATTTGAATTAAGAGTAGGATTGCTTCACAACAAAGAAAAGCTGTACCTTTAAAATACTGATGATGAATGCACTAGTTGATTTGAACATTAACATATTGATATTAAGATGACTGATTTATATAACTAAAATGATGAAAAGAATGTTTGTTGGCATAATCTATGAATACCACTTTTTCTGTCACTTTTCTTATTAAACTAAAAAGCAAAAGGGGGCAGAGTATATATTGATTTGGTCCAGAAAACTAATTTAGTCAGATGTAAAGAGAATTATATTAGGATAAAAATAAACGTTTGGAAGTTAGCACAAAAGAAGAGGCCTCAATTTAACACAAAATAAATCCATCTGAACCTAGCATGCCATGTATTAAACAATAAAATTTGTGAAAAATATAATAGAAAAACATATGCGAAGATACAATGATCATATCAGAGAATGTTTCCCACTACCTCTGCTTGTCCAGTCTTTCATTCCTTCACTTTTCTCTACCCCAATTTGTCCAGAATATCTCCACTTGAAGTTCATATATTCATGTGTTAAATGGAATACTCAGCTTGGCTACACACTGGTATCACTTGAAGAAATTCAAAAAATTGTCCCAACTATTGATTTATGAGTTAATTTCTGAAGTTGGAAACCAGGCATAGATATTTTTAAGAACTCTCCAAATAATTGAAACTGGAGTTGATATCCACTGCTCAAGAACTCAAATAAGGATACAAATGCTGCTTCTCTACCAAGCACAAATGAGTCTGTGAAAGGCATTCTGACTATCTCAGAATTTCCAGGAATGTTACTTTCCTATTACTAAAATCAAAAAGATAATATAGGTGGGTGAAGATTAAAAAATAGACTCATTATAGCTTGCTGTTAAGATCTGTCTGCGTTATTACCAGAAACATGATACCGGGATTCAACCAAGAAGTGTGAATCACTATTATCTAAAAACAGGGAGACATATGTATAATACAGTTAAAATTTGCACTCTGCCATTCTATAGGATAAAAGAACTTTTAAAAAGCATACTAATCCTGTTTGACAACTAAAAACCTGTACATCTCCTAAACAAAATTTATAGATCATTAAACACTTTAAGAGGCTAATTCAGGACTGGTAGGTTGCAAGAAAAAAGAAAGGGGAAACAACTGCTCACATGCCAGCCATCCTACATGGATGTCACATTCATTGATCGAGTCACAACACTCAGGCTAATATAAGACAAAGAAGAAATCGCTGCCTCTGGGGTGATGACCTTGCACTGAGTCAGCCAACAACTAAATTAAAACAACTACTTTTATGGGCTATGTCATTATATAAAAACAGAAGACAGCACAATATGCTGATTGAATGACTAGTGAATTTTGGGTGTCATCTAGAAATAGATTGAGGCAGTAAAAATAAAGCTATGGTACTCAGAAAGAGTTGAAATAAAACAATGTGATGCTAGCATGTGGAAATCCTTGTGTTTTTTCTTACAATATATTTATTATTTCAAATTGTTTTAGTCTAGAGAAGAAATCTCTTTGAATTCTCTTAAACTTCTCTTTATGCATGAAGCAAAAAATGTTAACATTCTTATCACATGTACTGAAAAAAATCACTCCAAGCGTTATCATTATGATTGATTGGGTCCTTGAGATATCTTCATACCTTTGTAATAAAAATTACCTTTTTACTGCTCATGTATTTTAACAGATCTTAGCTGAATACCATAGAATTTTCTGCTATTGTCTCTACTTTTAATAATTAAAAAACATCAATTTTCCCTGGACAAATTTTCATAGACTCCAATGCAATTTCACCTCTGCTCTGCTATGCCTCTCTTTCCAGCTTATTCCCCAAATTATCCACTGTGTAGATTCATAGAACCATGGAAACTCTAGGTGCCAGAAGAGTGGCTAACAGCTTGGCAAGATTACCTTGGTACAAACTTGTTCTTTCACATTTTAGCTGACCAATCTTGAACAGACAACTATAGCTCTTTGGTTAGATTTCTATAAAATGGCAAAGTTAATAGTATTTGTACATCAGGGCTTCTCAAAAATTAATTCACAAATCTGTCACCTGATCTTCTTGTTCACATGCTACTAAGCTCTTTAACTCTGTGTAGTATGGAACCCAATCATCTGCATTTTTGCACAATACCAGAAGATATTTGTTAAAAGTCACCGCCAAATGTCACCCTTTTAGTTACAAGAATCTATATCGTGGTGTCCACAACATGGGATAATTGTGAGGACTAAGTGAATTCATTGATGTAAAATGATTATCAGTGAATTTCTTATAGCAAGATATCATAAATTATCATTAGCAATATAAGGAAATTAAAATTTTATGATCTATTATATTTGTTTTTCAGATCACGTGTGTTAACAAGATGGCTGAAAAAACTTGTACAATGTCACATAAAATAGCCTGAGAGAAGTCTGGTTGCCCTATTTATTTATTTATTTTGTCATTTCTTTCTGCCAACTTTGATTACGCTATCCCTGTTCCATCACCTAGAATATATTCTAATGCTAGGTATGATGGACTTCATTTAAACGTTCTTCAAATGTATACGTTGTTACCACCAGTGAAAAACTTTTCACAATTGCCCGCAAACTCTTTTTTCTCCCTTTTCCTCTGAACTCTTACATTCTGTCTCTTCTCCTCCAATCCTTTGGCACTTCTTATATATGCATTTGTTGAAAATGTTTAAAGCATATCCCAACTAAGGGAATTGAATGCATGCACTGATTTTGTTGTTGCTGTTCTATTGTGTACCTTTAATACTTTCTCCATAATCAATAAGTAAAGATGATTGATTGACCAAAAGATTACTCATTCTCTGAATGCCAATTACTCCATAATGATAGCTAGGTAAATTATCCAGGAAAAGACGAACATTCATTCTTCCTTTTATAACTTTTACAAACAGAGTGTTCTGGATTTCCTTCTTGAGTTTCCAAAAAAAGAAAAAGAAAAAAGGAAAAATTTTAGAATTGGAAAACTTGAGTTTGAGTACACAGGCCCATCATGGGTTATTTTAATTTTGTTATGATTCTTATGTAGCAAATGAAGATGTTAAATGTGCCAATTTACCTCTTATGGTTCAAGGTGTATGAGCTATCTTCCAGGTTCAAAAAGAGGCCACGCAGTTCAATGAGCATAAACTAGAATCAATTTAGGATATTTTCAGAGTCATCAGGAAAGAAATAGGCTGTTTCCATCACAAATAGTGAAACAATTAATTGCAACACTGTTGGTTACTGTTAGTGAACACAGTTTTAAGTAATTTCTAAAGTATTGAAAAGAAAGCTGGTGAAAAAGAGAATGCAGAGAGAGAGAGAGAGAGGAGAGAAAGATGTAGAAGGAGAGGGGGAGAGAGAAAGAAACAGAGAGAGAGAGAGAGAGAGAGAAGAAAAGAGAAAGAGACAGAGAGGAGAAACTTACTCATCTGGAGCCCTAGATCTAACTTTGCATGAAACTTATTGTAACTGAGTCTCATCATCAGTGAAAGGTTTTATTTTACTTGCCTTAGACTGTTTGAATTGGGTGTTTGTCACTTGTAACACAGAAAGACTTAGCCAGAAAAATCTTTCTCTGCATGTTTTTGTGAATTTAATGCAATTATTATGTTTTAAAAACTTTTGTTTAGGGGAGGCGGGGAAGATGGCAGCCAAGTCAGTCGGACTATGGAGTCCCTGTGTGATTGAGTGTACGGAAAGTTTTGTGTACGTGCTGCTGAGCGAGTGGGTATGTGAGTGGCTGACTGAGTGAGGGCTAGGGAGCTAGCAGCCAGGGCTCTCCTGGTGCAGCAGCTGGTGCCACAGCATCTGGGCTTGGACCCATGTGATTCCTGAGATGCAGAAACCAAGCACCATTTTCTCTTTTCTTTTCTTTTTAAATCAACAAACCCTCCCTGGCAAGAAAACACTGGGAGAGACTGTCTAATATACTCCTAATTTATATATATATACTTACTCATTTTTCTATATATGAAAATACATTTTTCAGGCAAAATGTAGTAATAGCTGACAGATATGCAGGGTTATTTGAAAAGGCATTATATATGCAGTGTTGCAATATGAAAAGAAAAAGGACTGAAATAATTGTATGTTGCATAGTTTTGCTTTATTTTATGGATCTGTTTTACCTTTTTTTTTTTTGAGTTGAATTTGCACTCTGTCACCCAGGTTGGAGTGCAGTGGCACACTCGCAGCCACCCCAGCGTCTACATGCTGGGCTCCAGTGATCCTTCCGCCTCAGCCTCCCAAGTAGCCGAAACTCCAGGCACACACTACCACGCTTGGCTCATTTTTTAATCTATTGTAGAGATGAGGCCTCACCAAGTTGCCCAGGTTGGTCTCAAATCTGCAGGCCCAGACAATCCACTCGCATTAGGCTCCCAAAGTCCTGGGATTACAGGCTGAGCCACCAAGCCTGGCTTCTTACTTTACTTTTTATCCAAAAAAGTACAAGTACTTATGTGTCCACATTTTGCTAAGTTTATCACCACTGGATATAAAATGTCAATTATAATTTGTTGTTCCACATGCTTCATACTTCAGCTCAGACCACCCGCTACCCATGTTCCCAGGGGATGCTCTTCTTGGCTATTTTCCAAGGATGAGTCTAGAGTTTTTGGATGTTAAGTCCTTGCCTTTTGTCATACTCAACTATCAAAAAAAGTGGCGTGTGAACTAAAGAAGAGCACATAAGTGGAACATCTCTGTCTTTAAATGCCATAGTATAGTTGTTCTTATATCTTTATATCTTTGACAGTAGCTACTATTAAATTTGAAGTTAGAAGTGTAGAAAATGACCTCCATGGGGTCACATATTAAATTTCCAGCTTTATTTTTTGTGCTCTTATAATCTGGACTTTTCTTTTCATTACATATCTTTAGAATGAAATTCACGTTAGTTTATTGTTCACATTAAGATCACCTTTTAAATGCATCCTGAAGCTATGACTCTAATGGCTTTTTGGCTTTATTTTTGTCATTTTTCCCTCATAGAATATTTTATGGAATAGGCAGTTAAATAGTTTGATGAGAGTAGAGACTTTCGATTTTTTTCATTTTATATTTTATTCAAGAGAAGTCACTTATTCAAGTCATATAGCTTGTTAGGATTCCTAAACAGTCTTGATATTACAACACCATTACTCTCCCTTTTTTTCAATCTCCTTGTTATTAACAGGTACCAGGAAACACAAACACATGGCTGACACTAACTTTACATTTGCTACTGAGTTTACCCTTTGGGGACTAACAGACTTTGCTGAACTAAAGGGGTTCCTCTTTTCGCTGTTCCGGTTGATCTCACCATTTCCTTGTTGGGGAATCTAAGAATGCTCTTTTTAATCCAGTTAACCCCCAAGTTACCCATGTACTCTTTTCTTAGCTGTTCATCATTTGTCATTTTCTGCATCCAAACTGCTGCTGAACTTTTTTGTTAAATGGGAGACAATTTTGTTTTCCACATGCATTGTGTAATATATATATTTTTTATTTTTGCCTCTCCTTACCACTGAGGGCTTCTTGCTTGCAGCAAAGCCTTATGATCAATATATGTCCACTGTGAACCCTTTAATTTACACAGTAGCTATGACTAAAATAGTTTGTATTGTGCTTGTATTTGGGTATTGTGCTGGAGGCTTAACAAACTCATTGACACACACAATTGACTGGGTGAAACTTTCTTTCTGGAGACCAAATGTCATCAGTCACTTATTCTGTGATCTTCCTCCCTTGTCGAAACTGCCATGTTCTGACACATCCATGAATGAACTATTGCTTTCGATCATCTTGGGCTTTATCACCATGACCACTTTCTTGACTGTGTTGATCTCCTACCTCTTCATTGTTGCTGCTGTCCTGAGGATCTGCTCAGCAGAAGGTGGACACAAAGGCCTCTCCACCTATGCCTCAAATCTAACTGCTATGACTTTATTCTATGGCTCAATAGGCTTTAGCTCCATTCAGCCAAGCTCCCAATACTCCTTAGAACAAGAAAAGGTGGTTTCTGTGTTTTATACCCTCATGATTCCTATGGTAAACCCATTGATTTACAGACTAAGGAACAAAGAAGTGAAAGATGCTGTGAAAAGGGCTATAGAAATGAGATATTATTCTTGATAATTTCAGACCTATTGCCCCCAAAGAGATGACAAAAGAGTGATTTGTGTAGTGATACCTATAAAAACTTAGTAAAGTTTCAATCTCAGAAGAACCTTAGGGTTTGTTTGTTTGTCTGCTTATTGGGTAAGAGTCTCATTCTGTCACCCAGGCTGAAGAGCAGTGGCAAGCTAATGACCACCGTAGACTCGACCTGCTGGGCTTAGAAGATCCTTCCACCTCAGCCTACCAGGTAGCCGGAACAACTGGCATGCATGTACCACCTTGCCTGGATACTTTTTTGATTTATTGTAGAGACAAGGTCTTGCCATGTTGCTCAGTCTTGTCTTGGACCCCTGAGCTCAGGCAATCCTCTCGACTCTGCCTCCAAAAATGCTAGGATTACAGGTATGAGCCACCACCTCTGGCTATTACTAACAGATGTTTTGATATTACTAGCTGTTCTGTATTTTCTCTTCATAACTTATTAACTTACAATTTTGAAAGCAACTCTTTTTGTCTCTTATATAAACATTATGGAGCTACATGACAGTTTTACATAAGCATTTTCTCTCAGGCATATTTTTAAATCTACATATCTTTTCTGAATA
>CAUYQG010088017.1:0-12473 GCA_963574415.1 Tarsius wallacei | reverse complement strand
TTTTTATTAAAATAAATTTACATGACACCTAAGGTATGATTAAGAGGGCATTTCAACAGATCATTTCTTAAGGGAAGTAGGAAATTTTTTTTTTTTTTTTTTTTGAGTTGGAGTCTCACTCTGTCGCCCAGACTGGAGTGCAGTGACCGCTCCCGGCCACCGCAGCCTCGACCCGCTGGGCTCCGGCGATCCTTCTGCCTCAGCCTTCCGAGTAGCTGGAACTACAGGCGCGCGCTACCACGCCCGGCTAATTTTTGATTTATTGTAGAGATGCGGTCTCGCCAAGTTGCCCAGGCGGGTCTCGAACCCATGGGTTAGGCAATCCACTCACCTCGGCCTCCCAAGGCGCGGGATGACAGGCTGAACCATTGAGCCCGGCCAGCTTTGTGTTCTTTATGCAACTTTTCAATCAAAATATTCAAAATGCAACTATAAATATGAAGGTTCATGTCTGTAATCCCAGCAGTTTGGGAGGCCAAGGCAGGAGGATTGCTTGAAGCCAGGAGTTTGAGATCAGCCTGGGCAACAAAGTAAGACCCTGTCGAAAAAATAAAGTACTTTGTTTTTAAAATGATGCAACTATTTCATGAGAAATCCATGAAACATTCTTATAAAATGATAGAATTAAAGGTGATTACAGTTTTACTCTTTTACCTTGTCTTCATTTCCTAATTTTTCTGAAAGAAGCATGTGATGCTCTTAGTATAAGAAAATAACTTTGACTCCAAAAATGCAAAAGGCAGGACAACAGGCATGAGGGTCATGAAGCCCATCGGTGCAAGGACGTTTGGTTTAAAGGCTTTCCGAGCAGATGGCCGAGCCTGGAAAACACATCACCGAGATGCAGGGAGTAGGAAAACGTGGGGGGAGCTTTAAGGGAGGGAAAAGCTTCGTGGGGGACAAGAGGGAAGAGAGGGCTTTCCTAGACTCACCAGCATGAGCAACGGCCCGGAGCGAGGTTCTGCCCGGCAGGCCAAGGGGGCGCTGCGGAAGCGGGCAGCCACCTCGTGTTCTGGGAGGATCAAGACACACTTGCTAGAGCTAACCCGGCTCTGCAGAGCCTTGAATGCATGACAAACACAGTCTTTTGGGGATGGGCGGCTGCTTGAGATGTTTCTATCCAGACAGTGGCATGTACACATTGGAAGATCCCTGGGAGAGTAAATGCCAAGAAGAAAAGAGACAGAAGGCAGCTGTGGCCAGGCCTCCGTGTCTCACAGGTGAGAGGCTGGGTGACAAGAACCCACAGGACCACACCGCTTGCGTGAAGTGCTTGCAGGAACCGCCCAGGCGCCTCTGGGTTAAATGAGGGAGGCTTTGCTCAGCCCCAGGACGCTCCCTGACCTGCCCCCACACTCTCATCCACTCATATCCCCAGGGCCTTTCTCTGCTCTGGGCACTAACTGAATGTCACCTCCCGTCCGCCAGCACCCTCCCCTTTCTGGAAGCCGCGGCACCGGCAGCCTTTCAGTCCCCTGGAGCTGTCAGTGCCAAGAGCTTGCTGAAGAATGGGGCAGGCCGTCTGGGGAGAGGCCAGGAAGGGGTCCAAGCGGGTGGGCAAGCCGGGGACACAGATCAGGAGAGAGAGAGGATAGTCCTGCATCTCTGGCAATCAACTGAGCAGACCCTCAGAAAGACAGCCAGCTTTCGGTGGGGCGGGGAGGGGTGTGTGTGGGGGGCGGGCATCTTGGTCTGTCAAGACGCCATAGGAAGGATCACTGAAAACCAGTGCGTGCCATCAAGCCACCGAACAACAAAGGTGACTGATATGGATCCCACATCACCTCCTTCTGTATCATTTTTCCTTATTTATTCATGCATTTGATGTACGGGGGGCGGGGGTGGGGTGGAACGGCCCCAAAAATAGAACTTAGAAAAGATTGTGTATTTATTCTTACATGTTTAACCTTCAGTCGCCTTGGAGGCCTCTCCACTTGATGGGACACACCCATCAAGATGCCTTTTGCACTGCTCAAAACAGTTTCTGAACTGGCCCATTTGGATGCCTTTCAGCGGCTTTGCCGGTGTTTGTTTCCCCTCTTCCACATCGGCAAAACAGTCCCCTCTGAGGACTACTTTTTTCATCAGGGAAACAAAAATCTCTTGGGGCGAGATCGGGTGACTAGGGGCAGGGTACGGGGGTCACGCTGTTTGGGGAACACTCGGTGTGATACGGGCAAGCGCACTCATAAATCCCTCGTCATGAAATGGGCAGACACGTTGACGGAATCTCCCCCCAAAATTTCACTGGAGCCGAACGGAGAGCAGCTTCTCACAACAACACTAGCTGGTCCACGGATGCCGATGGGTTCCTAGGACACTTACCTAGCTAGGGAAGCCTGTACTGTAAGGGACCCGCCCTCGAAAAAATGATTCAGTTTTTTCTGGGTCCCGCCTCCTATATGTAATTGAATGTTAAATATCACTCAGAACGCAAGCTCCTAGCCAGCGGAGGAAACTGCCAAAATTAGACAGCTACTTAGAAATAGTAGTCTTGTGTGACTTTGTTAATAAGGCATGTTTCTTTCTCTCTAACGGCAGCCTTAATAAATCACAAACATATTTGTGAAGTTCTCTCATGTATATCAAAAGATTGCGTCTGTGTTGGGATGCCTAAGGTGTATAATGAACATTAGAAAATAAAACAGGTCTCCAACAGATAAATACACGTGTAGTGATAAATGTATGCATTTTACAAGCTGCAACCCCCCGCATCCCACTTTCTGGGACGGTTACAAAGTGCACGGCCTGCAAGATAGAACATGAGGAACTTTCTACAAGAGTAGGCTGAATGTCTTGATGAACTATAAAGGGTTAAAAGTAAAGTCAGGCTGGGTGCAGTGTCTCATGCCCATAATCCTAGCACTTTGGGAGGTGGAGGCCAGAGGATTACCTGAGCTCAGGGGTTCGAAACCAGCCTGGGCAAGAAGGCGAGGTCTCATCTCTACAATAAATCAAAAAAATTAGCCAGGCATGGTGGCACACGCCTGTGGTTCCAACTACTTGGAAGGCTGAGGTGGAAGGATCGCCTGAGCCCAGCAAGTCGAGGCTGCGGTGGCCATGAGTGTGCCACTGCACTCCAGCCTGGGTATCAGTGAGACTCTGATTCAAACACACACACACACACACACACACACACACATACACACACATTTTAACCCGTGCATCTGCATTCTAAGACATTGTCATCATGAAGCCAAGACTTAAGTAAGTGAAAGGGTTGCCTCGTCAGGAATTGTCCCTGCTTTCTGCGAAGTCTATATATTTGTCCTTCTTTATGGCTGCATAATATTCCATTGTGTATATGTATCATATTTTTTTTATTCAGTCCAGCTTCGATGGGCAACATGGTTGGTTCCATGTTTCTGCTATTGTGAATAGAGCTGCAACAAACATACGTGTGCAGGTATCTTCTTTGTATAATGATTTGAGTTCCTCCGGGTATATTCCCAATAGGGGAATTGCTGGGTCCTATGGAAGGTCAATTTCTAGTTCTTTCAGAAATTGCCACACTGTTTTCCAGAAAGGGCGGGAGGGGCATACCTCATCAACAAGGGTACCTGCATGATCAATGTTTGTACACCTAACCTTGAATTGTACCCCACATCTTTATAATAAAAATTGATTTACAAAAAGAAAAGGATTGGCATTAGTGAGAAACTACCAGGGGTGGACGGGGACAGGATTGGCAGTAGTGGAAATCTGTGGGTTTGGGGGTCACACCTTATCAGCACGGGCGCATGTGTAATGAACATTTGTATACCTAGCCCTGAATTGGACCCCACATTTTTGAAATATAAAATCAAAATAAAACATGAATTAAAAAAAAAGAATTGTCCCTATAAAGGAGAGATTAGGCTCTCCTGGTCCTATCTTTGTTTTTTGTGTTTTTTTTGAGTTGGAGTCTCACTCTGTCACCCAGACTGGAGTGCAGTGGCCGCTCCCAGCCACCGCAGCCTCGACCTGCTGGGCTCCAGCGATCCTTCCACCTCAGCCTTCCCAGTAGCTGGAACTACAGGCGTGCACTACCACGCCCGGCTAATTTTTGATTTATTGTAGAGATGAGGTCACGCCAAGTTGCCCAGGTGGGTCTCAAACCTGTGGTCTCAGGCAATCCACTCACCTCAGCCTCCCAAAGTGCTGGGATTACAGGCTGCGCCACTGAGCCCGGCCCTATCTTTGTTTTTAAATTTCACACACCCGAGAAATGTATCATGGTCTCCGGTAGTCCTCGCTGTTTCCAAAGAAGGGGCTCTCCGCCTTTCTGTTGGTTGGGGAAAACACACAATTGCTTTGTCTTACAGAGCGATTGGCTGCCAGCTACCCACTCATGATGTAAGTCTGAACTCCAGTAATACATGGCTGTGAAGTTTTAAAAATAAAGTTGAATTTCCTATGCCCTGACATTTGGGACTGAGGCGTGCACCTGCCACAATGCTTTCACGTGTATCATTCCATTTGCTCTTTACAGGAACCCTGTGAGGAAAGCATGGCAGACAGACATTTTCTTTTTTTTGTTTTAGTCGGAGTCTCACTCTGCCGCCCAGGTTGGAGTGCAGTGGCAAGCTCACGGCCACCGCAGCCTCTTCCTGCTGGGCTCAGGTGATCCTTCTGCCTCAGCCTTCCAAGTAGCTGGAACCACAGGTGCACGCCATCACACTTGGCTAATTTTCTGACTTATTGTAGAGATGAGGTCTTGCCAAGTTGCCCAGGCTGGTCTCGAACCTGTGAGCTAAGGCAGTCCTCTCACCTCAGCCTCCCAAAGTGCTGAGATTACAAGCGTGAACCACCATGCCCGGCCTGACAGACATCTTCTTGGGATTGCTGTTTCCCAGAGGAAAAAGACTGAGCTTCAAGGAGTCAAGGGGATTAGGACAGGGATTCGAATCCAGAACTTCTGCCAGTTTTTTTCTTCCAGCAAATGCTGGCTCTCATCCTGGTCTAGCCAGTTGCCTCTTCCAGGAGCTCAACCTTGAAGACTTGGTGTTCTCTTGTGACTGGATGATTTTTTTCTCCCAAGCCTGGCCCTAGTTCCCAGTTTTGCCCCCAGATCTCTTGAAAAGGACAGTGCTTTGTTTTGTTCAGCTTTCTCTTGGCTTCGTTCCAAAGGTTGCCTTGTCATAAACATAGAGGCTATTTTGAAACTTCAGTGTCACAGCCCAAAGGGAAATCAGAAAGCACTAGGGAAGCAAGGGCTGGGTGAGCAATAAAACTAATTACAGGGTACAGAGAGACGGATGACCTTGTCCTTGATTCTATCTACTGTCCATATCTCTGGGGACCCATTCTGGGGAGAAGACCACAGCAGCAGACATTCGTAGACAGTGGGACCCACAGAATTCATGCAGGCTGCAGCCTCAGCATTGAAGAGACCAGCAGGACCCCAGCCAGAACCAGCAGCTGGAAATACGCACGCCAGCATCCAGCCGTGAAAGAGAACTGCACAGAACTTGGCCTCCCGCCAGGGCCTTAGACAAGGGAGTTGATATTCAGGACAGTGTTCAGTCCAACCAGGGACAAGTGTACCCGTTAGAAAACAGAGGCGTCTGGACCACATTCACTCAGTGGGCACCTGGGGCTGACGGTCACCCCAAGAACATATGACACTGGTTCTTTAGCAGCACAATGCAAGTTCCAACAGGAAAAAGAGTGGCCAAAACACACAGGAAAAGGAACAAAACAGAGTCGCAATAATGAGAGGACAGAGACTCAGAATGGACAGGGTCGGAGACGAGACCTCACTGGCAATAACAGAAAATAAAATTATATATTATCAGAGTGATACGTCAAGAATTAGAAATATAAATATTGAGAAATACAAAGGTGGATGCCAGAAAAAAAGGCAGACATTGGTTACTTCTAGAGAGTGGAGCTGGAAGATGTAAAGGTATTTGTCGGGACGCTGCAAGGTTTTATTATATGCCTCGTAGCACTATTTTTTTAATTGTGGCAAAATGTTCATAAGACTTACCATTTTTAAGTGTACAATTCGGTGGTAAGTTCATTTTTTATTTTTATGAAATATTATTTTTATTTTATAAATTGAGACGAGGTCTCGCCCTGTTGCCTAGATGGTTCTCGAACTCCTGGGAGCAAGCAATCCTCCTGCCTCGGCCTCCCAAAGTGCTGGGATTACAGGCGTGAGCCACCACGCCTGGCCTACATTAACGTTCTTATGCAGTCATCACCACCATCCATTTCCAGAACCTTCTCATCACTCCAAACAGAATCTCTGGACTCATTAAATAGTTCTCCACACCTGCCTTCCCCCAGCCCTGATATCCTCTATTTTACTCTCTGTCTCGATGAATTCGTCTTTTCCAGGTACCTCATATAAGTGGAGTCATATAGTATTTAACCCTCTGTGTTTGGCTTATTCACTTAGCATAATGTTTTCAAGCTTCACTCATTTTACAGCATGCATCAGAATTTCATTTCTTTTTATGGCTGAACAACATTCCATTGAAGGTACATATTTTATTTATTCATGTGTTGATGGACATTTGGGTTATTTCCACCTTTTAACTACTGTGAATTATGTTGCTGTAAACATTGATGCACGAGTGTTTATTTGAGTCCCTGCATTCACTTGTTTCTTTAACATATGTCCAAGCATTACTTCATTTAAAAATTTTTTTTTAGCTGGGCACAGTGGCTGGCATCTGTAACCCTAGCACGTTGGTGATTACATCCTGGGCTCAAGGCAGGATGATCGCTTGAGCCCAGGAGTTCGAGACGAGCCTAGGCAACATAGAGATCTCATCTCCACCAAAAAAAAAATCAAAAAATTAGGCATGGTGGCACACGCTTGGTAGACCCAGCTACTCAGGAGACTGAGGCAGAAGGATCACCTGAGACCAGGAGGTGAAGGCTGTAGTGAGCCATGATCATGCCACTGCATTCCAGCCTGGGTGGCAGAGTCAGACCCCAACTCAAAAAAAGAGAGAGAGAGAGAGAGAGAGAGAGAGAGAGAGAGAGAAGTTTCAAACAACAGGAAGGAAGGGAGGAAGGAAAGACAGAGGAGAGGAAGGAATGAAGAAACAGTGGAAAGAAAGAACAAAGGATGAAATGAATGAGCTGCGCCTGTAAGTAAAAAGTCAGGAAGTATACTGGGGAGAGGAGACAGTGGGAACCCACATTCCTCATAGCCACAGTCGCTCAAGTCCACCCGATGCAAAACACTGACTGCAAGAGCAACATAGAAGACCATGACTCTGAATCCACATGGGAATACAGGCAAGTTACTGAATCTCTGTCATACTCACTTTCCTCCGCTGGAAAAATGTTTGAATCTCTCCCTTCCTCTCTTTCTCTCCTTTCCTCTTCATTCCTTTCTCCCTCCCTCCCTTTCTCTCTCTCTCTCTTTCAGCCAAATTTGCTATCAGCCCTTCCTGATATTCCTTACTTTTAATATCAATAAGCATTAAGAACGGTATGCCTATATTCTGATGACTCTAGGGATACATAAATGAATATCTGTGGTCCCCGCTCTCGTGAGGCTTATGCTCTGGAGGGGAAGATGGGTTTGGGTGCAAACAAGTGCAAGAATCTGTGCGCCTGCTTCAGTAGGTGTGTCAGTCAAGGATGGTTCAATCTACTTAGGACTGGCGTGTGTGACACTGAGCATGAGGCTGCTTCCAGTCAGTGTCTATTCAGGTGGGAGATGGTCTCCTGCTTCGGCTAGAGCAACAGCAGTGAGGTCACTATCAGAGGACCCCTGAAAAGAGTGCCTTGGGTGTGATCATTGCAAAGTCAGTGCCAACCTTTGCCCATGGTGAGGTGGAAGACTTGTTGCCAAAAGACGAAGATAAAATGGCTTAAATCTCATACTGCATGCTCAACCCTACGTCTTTTCCAGGGTTTCAAGAATTCTGGAGGTGGTTTACATGTTTCCCAGAAATCTCTAGCTCTGAGTTCCTGTTTGGGCTGAATTAGCTCCATTCACAGTTCTTTTCATTGTCCTGTGCATATCTCACACAAAACCAAACTTTCAATTCTCAATAAACTTTGACTTTGTTTCCGCAACTTCAAGACAAAACCAAAGCTGTATTGAGGTGGTACTCCTCCCTTAGCACAATTAGCAATAAACTCAATGCCATCTCATCAATAGGTTGTGTGAGTGATATCTACGGATCCAGCATTCACAACACTTACCCAGTCATAGAGCTGAAACGCTCTCCTTCACTCATACACGCACGTCACTAATACAGGGCATTCGTGTATACAGTTGGCATCACCAGATGGGTGTTTTATGTCACAATGCTGCTACAATTACAGTCACCTGAGAAGCCTCTGATTTTGCCCTTATCCTGGACTCTTGCAGACAGGCCCCACCCCGTCATACCCAATTTGACCATCAGAAACAACGTAACTCTCCAACCCATCCCCTCCCCAGACACCACAGTCTGTGTCAAGGTCTAAAAGTTGCAAATCCTGGCAACTTTTACCCCAGGGGTCCCCCAACCTTTTGGGCATCAGGGATCAGTTTCACGGAAGACAATTTTTCCATGGACTGAGGCAGGAGGGTGGTTTGGGGATGATTTAAGTGAATAACATTTATTGTGCACCTGGTTTCTATTATTATCACATTGTAATATATAGTGAAATAAACACACAATGAAATATAATGTATACGTATAATATATAAAGTAAAATATGCATATATAATACATATATAATGTAACAATAAATAATTATACGTTATTATACGGTATGAATAATTATATATTGTCTATAAATAATCATACAATAATTATGCCACTAGATGCAGTCGTACAATTGAAGTACATCCATTCACTTGCCACTCTGATAAGATTTTGCTGTGAGTCTCCAAGCAACTGATTGATCACGGTCTCTGTGCAGTCACGCCTCCCTCCTCATGTAAGTCTGTATTTGCAGTCGCTTCTCAGTGCTAACAACACGGCCTCAGCTCCACCTCAGACCATCAAGCATTTGATTCTCATAAGGAGCATGCAACCTAGATCCCTTGCATGCACCGTTCACAACAGGGTTCGCGCTCCTATGAGAGTGTAATGCCATGGCTGATCTCCCAGGAAGCGGACCCCAGGCTATAAGGCCAGCAATGGGGAGTGGCTGTAAGAACAGATGAAGCTTTGCTCACTGGCCCGCCACTCACCTCCTGCCGCGTGGCTCGGTTCCTAAGAGGCCACGGACCAGTACTCAGGGACCCCTGCTTTGCCCTTTAATTATGAGCCCTGCCAAACAATGGACGTCCTTTTTTAGCCACCCAAATAATCTGGGGGGGTCTTGAAATATTTATACTGAGCTTCTTTTCAAGAGAAAAATAGCATGGATATTTGTTTTCCCACTTGATTTACCAGTTTCAGTGAAAGTCCTTAAGCAGAAGTGATTCTAGATCATTTTGGGTTTTAAATTATGAGTTTGATGTGTTTTTTGAGCTTGATGTGTTTTTCTTTCTTTCATTTTTTTTTTTTTTTTTTTTTGAGTTGGAGTCTCACTCTTGTCGCCCAGGCTAGAGTGCAGTGGCACGCTCCTGGCCACCGCAGCCTCGACATGCTGGGCTCAGGCGACCCTTCCACCTCAGCTTTCCAAGTAGCTGGAACTACAGATGCACACCACCACGCCAAGCTAGTTTTTGTGATTTATTGTAGAGACGAGGTCTCACCAAGTTGCCCGGGCTGGTCTTAAACCCCCAGGCTCAGGCAGTCCTCTCGCCTCGGCCTCCCAAAGTGCTGGGATTACCAGCTGAGCCATAGTGCCCAGTATTTTTTCAGTTGTACTACTAGGTGTAACTGCTTTTGTGGACGAGTGTACAAGTTGAAAGGAGCATAAAAGAAGCTGTCCAAGTCAGCCTGTGGGAGTCTGGGGAAGCTTCTAGAGAGGCTAAGATGTGAAAGGCAAACTGGCCATTTGTGTCAGAGGCAGCAGCATTCCAAGGGCGAGGGTTGAAGCCATAATAATAATCACTAATTCATACTGAGCATTCCAAGTCAGCTCTGCTATAAGCCTTTTCCTTGAGTTAAAACTGCTTAATCCTCCCAACCACCATGAAAAGTACAATGGACAGAATGTCTGTATCCCCCAAAAACCCATAGAGTGAAATCCCAAACCCCAATATGAATGTATTAGGAGATGGGGCCTTTGGGAGGTAACTAGGTCATAAGGGTAGACCCTCATAAGTTGAATTAGTGCCCCTATTAAAAAAAAAAACCCAAAGAGCTCTCTTGCTTTTTTCGCAAAGATGGCAGTCTGCAACCCAGAAAAGGGCCCTCCATGCTGGCATCCTGATCTCAGACTTCCAGCGTCCAGAACGGTGAAAAAAATAAACTGTTCTTTTTTTTTTTTTTTTTGGAGATGGAGTCTCACTCCATCGTCCAGGCTGGAGTGCAGTAGCACACTCATGGCCACTTCAGTGTTGGCCGGCTGGGCTCTGGCAATCCTTCCACCTCAGTCTTCCAAGCAGCCAGAACTACAGGCGTGCACTACCACACCTGGCTAATTTTTGATTTATTGTAGAGACGAGGTCTTGCCAAGTTGCCCGGGCAGGTCTCGAACCCGCAGGCTCAGGCAATCCACTCGCCTCAGCCTCCCAAAGTGCTGGGATGACAGGCTGAGTCAACATCTGTTCTTAATAAGTCACCCAGCCTAGGGGACTTGGTTATGGAAACCCAAACGAAGACAAGGTCAGCCCTGCTTCATCATCCTCATTCTGCAGATGGAGAGATTGTGGCCCAAAGGCATTGAGTAGCTAGCTCAAGGTCACATATACAGGGGTGCCAAAAACATGTATACACTTTTTTTTTAAGCAGGATGTTTTGAGAGGACAGAAAAGTCCCACAGTGGGAAGGGACCCAAGGGGGTTGCCCATGTGTACACATTTTAAGAGCTGTTAAGGGACATCCGCCATAATCAGAAGTGTCTGGACACTGATGACAACCACTTTGAGTGCCCCTTGTCACTGCAGAATCGAACATGCTTGTCATCATCTTGTGTAATCTCCAGAGTCCAGGATTCCAACCCAGGTGATGAGAGTCCTCACACTGAAACCACAAAGCATCACCACCTTCTGCTAGAAGAACAAGATGAGATAAAACATGAGAAACAGGTGAGGGGCCGGAGCATCGGACGCAAGCAAAATCAAGGAAGGTGCCTCAGCTGTGCAGGAGAGTGACCCTGCATGGTGAGGATTTTTGTCACCGAGAGGTTTGTTTTCTTCTCGACTGTTTTAGAAAAAGAAAAGAGCACAGATCAGGATTGTGGTTTATTTAAAGCTCGAGTGGGGAAGGGGGTCTTGGTACAAGTCGAGATGAGACGGAGACCGCATGACGCAGGAGAACAACAGCTGGACTGGGACTTGGAAACTCAGCTCTGGGACACAGAGTCGGTTCTGTGGCCTGCAGTGGCCTCACAGAAAAGGGGTGGAACCCGGCGGCCTCCGCAATTCAGTCAGGCTCCCCATCCTTAGTGCCTTGCAGGCCTGGCCTTGGATGGCCGCCCAACCGCCGCCAGCCGAGTTTCCCATGTTCCTGCATCCCTTCCTCCTCTCCCTCGGCTGAATCCCATCTGCTGACTCCCACCGTTCTGGCACCATCTGTTGTTGTCAGATGTCCTGATAGTTCAAGAATGTGTTTTAACACAGGAAGTCTCTCCTATGTGAGATTAGGCTCTTCGTGGGAAAGATATCTCGCTAATTAAAAGAGTGTAAGTGTATTCTTCCATCGTGGTGCTTTTCTGTCTGACAATCTCAATATTTCTTCTTTATAGTGTTTATGGTATTAGAAATAAACACGCATATTTGTAGGAGCAGGGCTATTATACACAAGCAAAAAGGGAAATATGGGTGTATTTTTCCAGACCCATATACATTTTTAACTATTTGTTGCCTGCATTCACACCCCAGTTCCTAAGAAATCTGTTAAAAGCTCCTCAATTAATTGTAAAAAGAGTTGCTTCCGAGAAGTGGCAAGAAGGATAGGTCAAACTTTGGTCTTAGAAACTCATGTCTCAGCCGAGCTCGGTGGCTCAGCCTGTAATCTCGCGCTTTGGGAGACTGAGGTGAGTGGATTGCCTAACCCATGGGTTCGAGACCCGCCTGGACAACTCGGCGAGACCTCATCTCTACAATAAATCAAAAGTAGCCAGGCATGGTAGCGCGCACCTGTAGTTCTAGCTACTTGGAAGGCTGAGGTGGAAGGATCGCCGGAGCCCAGCAAGTCGAGGCTGCGGTGGCCGGGAGCGGCCACTGTGCTCCAGTCTGGGCGACGGAGTGAGACTCCAACTGAAAAAAAAAAAAAGAAGGAAAGAAACTCATGTCTCATGGTGTTCCATATTTATTTTAGAAACTAAAGCTGTGCAGTGATTATACACAAATACCCTGTACCACACCTGAGAAACGCAGAGTCCAGAGTAGGTACAATCCCATTAACCTTCAGCATAACCTCGTGGAGTCCCCATACGCAATGTCCTCATTTTAGATGTGTCATTAGCTAAAA
>CAUYQG010088013.1:0-16530 GCA_963574415.1 Tarsius wallacei | reverse complement strand
TGATATGTATGCCACAGTATGGGAAAGTTCCTGTCCACCAGAGAGCACACAGGCCTATCTGGTGCAGCATGATGTCCACCTCCCACCTCCCCCAAGCTCTTCTCTCACCACTCCTGTCCACACCTCCCCACACTGGGGAGGTGGCCAGAGCTTAAAGAGAAACATGGCCCAGCCATAAATTAACAAAAACATGACTGGGTCAGAGCTTAACAAAAACATGGCAGAAGCTGTTTAATGTTGAATGTCTTAAAAGCTTTCCTTTGGTGGGGTCAGGTCATTAAGGTGATTGAGTAGTGGTCTGTTTTATGTCATCACGAAGTGGGCAGATAAGCATAGGAACTCACATCACGATGACAGATAGCAGGCAGATGGGTAAGTTAGTCACATAACTGTTGCTATAGTGATGGAGTCTGTCTCTCACCTCCCAGATGACCTGATGGGTAGTCAGGCCAGCCACAGGGATGAGAGGACCAGGTCCAATAGCTGAAAGACAAGATATTAACCTCAATGTCTGTGACTTGCCCAGGGTTCTAGGAGAAGACTATTGGGAAAGAATTATTGTCATGGATGAGCTCAAGGAGACCAGAGAAATTACATTTTGGGCTCCTTTCACATTCCATCCAAACCCAACCAAAGTGGTGTGTGTATTATCCAGGACTTTGGATCATCTGAGTCTTAGAGGGTCACCAGTTCTGAGTGGCCCCCACACTAACAGCCCACCCCCTTCTTTGCCTACCCAGACCCATAGCAGGTGGGAGGTGTGGACAGGAGTGGTGAGAGAAGAGCTTGGGGGAGGTGGGAGGTGGACATCATGCTGCACCAGATAGGCCTGTGTGCTCTCTGGTGGACAGGAACTTTCCCATACTGTGGCATACATATCATACTGATGACACCAGTGAAGTGCTGGTGACTTAAGTCACGAATAATTGTGACACAGCTACTCAATGAGCCATTAGCAGAGTGAGGACTGTGGCCCTTAAGGGAGGTATCTTTAGGTCAGGCACGGTGGCTCAACCTATAATCCCAGCACTTTGGGAGACCGAGGTGAGAGGATTGCCTGAGCCCATGGGTTCGAGACCCTCCTGGGCAATATGGTGAGACCTCATCTCTACAATAAATCAAGAAAAGTTAACCAGGCATGGTGGCACGTGCCTGTGGTTCCAGCTACTTGGAAGGCTGAGGCGGAAGGATCGCCTGAGCCCAGCAGGTCGAGGCTGTGGTGGCCATGAGTGTGCCACTGCACTCCAGCCTGGATGACAGAGTGAGACACTGACTCAAAACAAACAAACAAAAAAACCAGAAGGTATCTTTGGTGCCTTCTTGCTCCTAGCAGAGTCCAACAGAGAGTGATGGCTCACACTGGTCCTGAGCTCGAAGCATCTCTGCTGATGGCTCCAGGCTCAGAAACTTAAGTCCTGGGCAGGCAAGCTCCCCATTCCAGGGCAGGGTTGAACTGGGAGAAATCACCTGCTCCCACCCTTGGCCTAGTGAGAGGCAGCAGCTGGTTCAGCTAGAGGGAGAAGTTGCTCGTCCTGGGCTGGCGTCCCCAGGAGTACCATTCCACCCAGGAGCCTTCCCTTGGGGGAGGGGCGTGCTCATTCTGGGGCTTTGATGAGGCAGTGGTCTTTGCCTGTCAATGCTATGCCGGATGCCGGCTCACCCCAGGGAGCCATCTCCTTCTTATGGTCAGGTCTGGTGGTAGATGGAGACAAGGCATTAGGCAGGGGAAGGGGACTGCGGGAGCACCTGCAGGAGCCCCTCACTCCAGCTGCGGTGACAGGACCCACTGGTACCCCAGACAATCACATCAACATCTTCTAGAGCCCGCACCTCCCATATGCCCTCCGCCAGGCCTGGCTGCTTGACCTCCACAGTCTCACTCCTCTGCCCATTCTCCTCCACTCCCGCCCACTGGGAGCCTCCTCTTTCTCCCCAGCGACTGCCCCCTCCTTCCTATCTGCCCAGCTCCTCCTGGACCCTTGCTGCTGTCTCCACTCGGCGGCCCAGTTAGAGGTATCATCCCCCTCATCACCCCAGCTCTGCTGCCTCAGTGTCTCCTCAGTCCCTTGCTGCAGCCCTGGTCTCATGGCTGTTCCTTAAGCTTCCCTGCCCCAAGCCTCTGCACTGGCTGGCCCTCTGCCGGGCACCTTGCCCCAGATGCCACTTTCGCTACCACAGCTCAGCTCCTCTGTCCTTCTCCCCAAGGCCTGACCCAACTTCCAACCGAATGCAGCCCAGCCCTCCACCTGCCTCCCTGTCTTCTTTTATCACAGCACGTGTCACCGCATCTTTTCTCACTCATCTTCAGCCTCTCCCACCTGGAGATGAGTCCACGAGGGCCAGGACTATCTCTGTCTATCTGGGCCTCTTGCACAGTGCTCAGCTTAGAGCAAGGGCTCAGAACATGAATAGCTGAATGTGCAGGACAGGGACCCTCAGTGGTGGTCCCCTGAGAAAGTGCCGGAGCTTGGGATGTAATGCCAAAAGCCGTCTCCAAATGTCTACACCAGCAGGGGTCACATGACCCCCTGGGCCAGGTGTCCAGGGATAGAAGTGAAGAAGGAAGGCCCCACCTTTAAGGAACCTCAAGGGGCACGTAGGGTGTGGGGGTGCTCCAGCTCAGGTCTGCCTTGTGGCTGGGAAAGCTGGGAAGGCTTCCTGGGGAAGGGAGAGTTTGCAATGGCTCCAGAAATCTGCAGGATCCAGGTGATGGAGGATCGCGGACCCTGGGACAGCCCAACTGAGCCCAGGAGCTGGGAGGATGGATCATAGGAGCCATGTTTCAGAGAAGGGGACGTGGTGGGGAGGCTCAGGCGGCCTCGAATCTGAAGGGGGAGGGGAGAAGGCACTAGAACACAGGGCAGGGAATGTGACTCATGGGGGCTGGCCGGCTTCCAGAAAACTCTGTGCAATCAACCAGAGAAACACATTTGAGAAAACAGAATTGTGAGAGTAACTTTGAGGCCTCAGTTGCCATGGGAACATATCTGTAAATACTTAACTGCAAACATTAAGTGACACACAGGGAGGAGTGAGGCAGCAGCACTCACACCACAAGAGACGGCTGTGTCCATGGCGCCTGCTCTCGCCACAGCCTCTACAGGTATTCCTACCTTCCTCTCGGGGGGTCTCAGGCCTGGATCCCCCTCTTCCACCCTCCGGCTCCCTCCCTGTCCCTGTGAACCCCACAATCTGAATGGGAAGGCCATACATGGCCCGAGGCTCCCTTCCCATCCCAGTTCTCCTGTCTGGTCCCTGGTCCCCACACTGGACCCCTGGGACCCTCACTTCCAAAAGCATCTCAGCCCAGAGGTGATGGGGCCCTGGCCATTTCCTTTCCCACCCTTGCTTCTAAGGGATGGGCACAGTAAACCAACAGATAAATCTAGATGTTTGCGACAAGTGGGTTTAAGAGACCCAAGTGTTTGGCTTCAGGAACTTCTGGCCTAGCTCACTGATCCAGCCCTCCACAAGCACACACACTGTGCCTCCTCTGCTCTGCCGTTGCTTGGGGTTGCCCCCCCCTTGACTCTCTCCGCAGCTGATGACTGAGTGGGGGCCTGGGATGGAGCTCACCCTGAGAGCCCTCTCTGCCTCAATGCCTTCTCTGGTGTTGGCCTGTCTGCTCTGGTCCTGCCTAGATGTTCTTAGCCTTTCTGGGCCACAGCCTCCTTTGGGAAACTGAGGAAGCTTGTCATTGATTCATTCAATTGTTCCACAAAAGGTTGGCAAACATGGCTATCTGCTGAGGGTTGGGTGACTCCTGCCCTCCTGGGATTCACAAGGTAGGAAAGGGGACAGAAACTAACCAATGTAAAGTAATGGGTCCTGCATGTTAGCCAGGGTTGCAGGTCACAACAGGGCCCAGCATGACTGGAGTGAAATCTTGAGGAAGGGAAGAGTAGGAGGAAGGAAAGGAGGGTAGAGGGCACAAGGCAAAGCCTGGAGAATCTCGTGGACCATTTTAAAGACTAGATTTCTGGTTGGGCACAGTGGTTCACACTTGTAATCTCAGCACTTTGGGAGGCTGAGGCAGGAGGATCGCTTGAGCCCAGGAGTACAAGACCAGCCTAGTCAACATAGCGAGAGCTCGTCTCTACAAAAAATTTAAAATATTAGCCAGGCGTGGTGGCACGCACCTGTAGTTCCAGCTATTCGGGAGGCCAAGGTGGAAGGATCACTGGAGCCCAGGAGGTAGAGGTTAGGGTGAGCCGTGATTGTGCCAAGGCACTCTAGCTTGGGTGACAGAGTGAGATCCTGGCTTAAAAAAAAAAAAAAGAAAAAGGAAAGATTATGTTTTATTTGGAGTGAAGCAGGGAGCCACCAGCAAACTTGAGCAGAGCCATGGCATGTCCCATCTCACTCTGGCTGCTGTGTGGAGACAGACTTCCCACAGTGAGGTGGACACAAGGGACAGTCAAGAGGTCACTGCAGTGACACAGGAGAGACGGCTGTGACTGGGACCAGAGTGGTAGCCGTCATGGTGAGAAAAACCATGACCCTGGAAGAATGAGCCTTTGCAGACCCTCGGGCCATTGTATGCATGCCCTGAAGATGCTTCTGGATCCCAGGGTCCAGCCAGAGGGCCCTAGGGTCCCACGGCCCTGGCTTCAGGCTCCTCCTTGGCCCTTTTCCCTAACTCTAGCAGATACCTGCAGCCCATTCATAGAGCTGAGGACAGCAGATCCCTTGAGCCCAGTGCAGACCAGAGGAGGACAGTTAGCAATAGAGCCATGTACCTTTGGTGGCTATGCCCCGGTGCAAAGGAGGCAACCCGCCTTGACGGACAGTCACAAGAGACTGCAATGAGTGAAAGAAGCCAGGCACACATGAGTGGATTAACATACGAAGTGTGAGGACAGACAAAATTAACAATGGTGCACAAGGTTCAGAGCACCAGATGTCTTGGAGGAGGTGGGGACACTGTCTGAGAAGAGTCATAAGGGAAATCTCTGGGGAGATGGCAATGTTCTATATCTTCATAGGGGTGTGGTGTCTGCATTTGTCAAAACATATTGAATTATGCACTTAAGATGTATGCATGTCTCTCAGAATTATAAATAGGCACATCTATTATCATTTAATTCAATGTCTGCTAAAATGCGTCAGTAGTTGACCTTAGATTGTCCATCAATAAAATTTTGTCTCTTTACTTTGTACAGCAAAAAAAAAAAAAGTATCTATGTGGTAAATTGTATGTTCTTTTTTGGGGGATTGGAGGTCTCACTCTGTTGCCCAGGTTGGAGTGTGGTGGCACACAACTGGGCTCAGGCGATCCTTCTGCCTCAGCCTTACGAGTAGCTGGGACTACAGGCACACACCACCATGGTCAACTAATTTTTAAAAAATTTTTTATAGAGACAAGGTCTCTATGGGCTCCTGGGCTATGTTGCTCAGGCTGGTCTTGAACTCCTGGGCTCAAGTGATTCTCTCACCTCGACCTCCCCAAATGCTGAGATTACAAGTGAAAGCCTCCGCACCTGGCTTGTAAATTTTATCTTTAAAAAATAGCCGGGCTCGGTGGCTCAGCCTGTAATCCCAGCGCTTTGGTAGGCTGAGGTGAGTGGATTGTCTGAGCCTGTGGGTTCGAGACCCGCCTGGGCAACTTGGCGAGACCTCATCTCTACAATAAATTTAAAAAAAAATTAGTCAGACGTGGTAGTGCGCACCTGTAGTTCCAGCTACTTGGAAGGCTGAGGCGGAAAGATCGCCAGAGCCCAGCAGGTCGAGGCTGCAGTGGCCGGCAGCAGTCACTCCACTCCAGTCTGGGTGACAGAGTGAGACTCCAACTCAAAAAAAAAAAAAATTGACAAAAAAAGGATAGTATGTTCCAGATAGAACTAGGAGAAGTCAGCTGCCTAAAAGGATGCCCCCCTCCTGGGGACGATGGTCCAGCGCCTTGTCAAGGGCTCTGAGGCAGCTGCTGCAAGAGGAACGTGCTCTGAGAGAGAAATGCATGTTGAAGTGTTAGAGGATAAAGTGAATTTGCATTTTAAAAAAGAATTCTGCAGGCAGCAATGCTTACCCCAAGAGATGACTCTCTAACAGTGGGATTCAAGACCCCCTGGCAAACAGTGGCTGGGGGCCTCCGGGGGCCCTCAGCACACGCTGCACCTTAAAGATTGCGGGTGATCTGCTCCATGATGGGGAAGGGAAGGGGAGGGTGAACAAAAAACTTAGACTCCACCACTTCCAGAGGCCGACGACACCCCCCCAAACGCCCCCCACCCCCCTACCTCCCCACCCCCCCACCCCCGGCCTGGCCTTCGATGCCCCGTTTCTCTTACTTCCCCCTTGCTGTCTCCCTATTTGATTTCTGGTTGCAGGCCCAAGCTAACTGCAGAGTCTAGTAGCAATCTGGGGAGTCTCACCTGGCCCAGGTGAGGCCCCTGGGTGGGTAAATGCTGGAGGGGTGGTTATGCGCTCTGGTTTGACCCTTGGAGGTAGGGGGCTCTCCTGTGGGCCACTGACTTACCAGCCCCAGAACCGCCACCCTGCCCATTCTGATGGTCTGACAGACTCCCTTAGGAAGCAGGAGGATGCTGTTGTGCTGTGGGTGGGAACAGAGCCAGGGGCTGTCCCCTGGGAGGGGCACTGGTGTGGGTTTGAGCAGCAAGATGGGGGAGGGCTGTCATCAGCAGCAGGAGAACAACAGAACAATCCCAGCACTTTGGGCGGCTGAGGTGGGAGGATCACTCGATGCCAGGAGTTCAAGACTAGGCTGGGCAACTAGGGTACCTGTAAGTCCCCAAGTGTCAGGACAGGGCTGGAGTTACCTGTTTCCCTGGACTAATTATTAATAGTGTTCCCTTTCAACTAATGAGGGTTCTAGTTTGGACAATAAGTTATAGGGTCACCCAACACATTGCAAAAAAAACAAGCTGAAAGGCAAAGCCAGGAGGTCCGTGGGCATGCTGGATGGCTGAAATAAGGGGCCTGGTGGGGAAAGAGAAGAAAGGAAGGAGGTTACAGAGAGGGAGGGGACAGGTGCCAGCGGGGGTGGTCCTGCACATGCCAAGGGCTTCGAGGGTTTTGGTGCTCCTCTCAGGGCCCCTCCCCAAGAGAGTGGGACACAGCAGTCTCACACCACCATATTATTGCAGGAGCAAACAAAGAGACAGCACTGGGCACAGGTCACACAGCTGGCTGGTGACGAACCAGCACAGAGCCCAGGCCCTGGCCCCTGTCCCAGCTCCCATTCTCAACCCTGGGAGACACCCATGTGCCCCACTGCTGAGGCCATGTGTTGAGGACTTACTAGGTCCATCCCAGGATTCCAGTGGGGATGAGTCCAGATTCTTTTTTCATCCCTTACTAACCATGGGGTTGTGGGTAAGCTTTCTAACCTCTTCGTGTGCCTCAGTTTCCTCCTCTGTAAGATGGCAATAACAAAAACCACATTTCTGATCACTGGTGCATTGCAGGAATTCCTAAACTAGACATAGCTCTTTCACCAAGTCCCAGCAGAGCCTCTGCTTCTGGAGTGTTCTGAGTCCCCTTGTCATGAAGCCGTCTCTGACCGAGGCCAATATAAGGGAGACTGGGAAAAAAAAAAAACCAGAATTATCTTTTGAAGGGCAGGCCCCTTGTAGTACAGGCTTCTACCACTTATGTTCTAGAAACCCATCGGCATCAGTATACCAGCTAGCGTTGTTGTGAGAGGCTGCGTTTGGCTTCAGGGAGTGCTTTTTTTGGAGATTCTTTCAACATGCTTGCCCCATTTCATGCCCGGCGATTTATGAGCACACCTGCCCACACCACAGAGTGCTCAGCAGTTTTTGAGTAAAAACAGCATGACCCCTGTGCCTCACCCTCCCAATTCACCCGATCTCACCCTGAGCGACTTTCTTTTGTTTCCCTGGATGAAAAAAGTCCTTCTAAGGGAATTGTTTTGCCAATGTGGAAGAGGTGAAACAAAAAACAGCAGGAGTACTAAAAGGCATACAAATGGACAAGTTCAAAAACTGTTCTGAGCAGTGAAAAAAAGCATCTTGATAGGTGTATCACATCAAACAGAAAGTATTTTGAAGGTGACTGAAATTTAAACATGGAAGAAAAAATACACAATTTTTTATCAATACATTTCAGGTTTGTTTTTTTTAGGTCTCCCTCATATTTTTAGCCTAATAACCACCCTCCATGGCACCGAATTCAAGGAATAATGTGCCTTGTTTCAAAAAGAAATTCCTCAGCTACCCCCAAAGCATAATCCTTTTAGCACCTTAGCCATGCCCTCGCATGCTGGGTTCCAGTTCCTCCAAGTCCAGGCTTCTCAGGCATCAGCCAGGCCATGGGTACCAGTGACCACTGGATGACCCCTTTGAGGAAAGCAATAGGAGGAAGTGGGACCTCAGCTGTCCTCATTCAGCAGGACTGGGCAGGGTCTGGTACTGGGGAGCCAGCATCCAGGAGAGACCCCCAGGACCAGTGCTTTCAGGGCGCCCCCTCCTGGAGGAAGGTGCTACACAACCCGGGGGAACATCCACTCCCTTCCTTCGAATCAGAACCCAGAGATAGAAAGAGGACGGCTGCCCACCCACGTGGTGCAGAGACGGACAGTGTGTGGGTGTCTTCCTGCCTGAAACCCACCATATCCATCTGCTGGAAGGCAAACTGTTAACAGATGTCTAGGAGAAAGCAGAGAAGTTCAACTACATTTATCTCTTTCTTTCTTTTTTTTGAGTCAGGGTCTCACTCTGTTGCCCAGGTTGGAGTGTAGTGGCAGGATCATGGCTTACCACAGCCTCGACTTCCTGGGCACAAGCGATTCTCCCATCTCAGCCTCCTGAGTAGCTGGGACTAGAGGTACTCACCACCACACCCAGCTAATTTTTTTTTTTTTTTGTAGAGACAGGAGTCTTGCTATATTGCCCAGGCTGATCTCTCAAACTCCTGGCCTCAAGTAATCCTCCTGCCTCGGCCTCCCAAAGTGCTGGCATTACAGGAATGAGCCACTGTGCACAACTTCACATTTTAAAAACTGAAGAGGCTGGATTCCAAAATCGACAGCCTGGCAATCTTGAAGACAACCTTTGGAAAAGTTCTAGAATAAATTTATCAAGTTCATGGCTTGGGAGCTCTTGAAGAAAAATGATGGTGATTTAGGAACCACTAAGCAGGCATCATGTCACCTACCAGGAGCAGATGGCAAAGTTGCCCAAGGTAACTCAGAACTAGGTGGGCAGGAAGGGAGGTGTCTGGTGACATCTGTGACCATGGCCTTTTCCTTCATATTCTCCTATTGAATATTTTTAATCAAGCACTTCTCACAGGTGGGAGTTATAGAAGCTGATTTTAAAATGTGCTGATGGGCCAGGTGCACTGACTCACACCTGTAATCCCAGCATTTTAGGACGCTGAGGTAGGAGGATTACTTGACACCAGGAGTTTGAGACTAGCCTGGGTGACATAGTGAGCCCCCCCCACCACAGAAAAAATTAAATAAACTAATTTAAACTAAAATAAAATGTGCCAATGAGCTAGAAGCTGGCCTGGAGGATAGGATGCTAAATAATACATTCAAAATCCAAAGACATCTCCCCAAATAAGTTCTCATTTCAGATGCAGGACCAGGGGAGTCCTTGGTCTGTCCCTACCCTCCACCTCCATCACAGTGGAAGGACAGAGATTCAGCAGCTTCCCTCCTAAAGCCCTAGAACCTACCCCAAGGTTCTAGGGCTTTAGAGGGTGTTGGGAGGGTGTTAGGAGATCTCTGGAAACTTTGCAAAATTGTGTATCTGGGAGTTCTTTGTCAGTCGGTGGTTGATTGGTTGGTTGGTTGGCTGGTTAGTTGGTTGGTTGGTCGGTTGATCAGTTTCTGCCTCCCTCCCTTCCTGACCCCCTTGTGTTTTACTTGGCAATGAGACAAGCACACTTTGGGGTCCCAGGCCCTTTTGAGAACCTGGTGGAAGCTATGAACTCTTTCTCCAGGAGAAGCACCCATAGATGTGAGATGGCACCGACCATTTCAGGGGTCCACAGTCAGTCAGATAACCTGTTAGGAATCCATGTATTTGCAATAGGCAGCCCACCTGCTTGTCACTGCACTTTGGCATGACTTGGTCTGTCCCTTCCTTCCTTCCTGAGGGAGTTAGAGCAGTGATCACACAACCCTTAATGCTTTAGTGGGTTGACTTGTGTCCCCCCAAATTCACATACATCTGGAACCTGTGAACGTGACATTATTTGGAAACTGTGTCTTTGCAGATGTAATCAAGTCAGGATGAGATCATACCAGATTAAGGTGAGCTCTCATCCAATATGACCGGTGTCCTTAGAAGAAGAAGAACACTTGGAGACAGAAAAACTAAACATACAAGGAGACCGGCATGGCACATGCTGATGGGAACAGAGAGTGAAGGGATGCAGCTACAAGCTAAAGGAAGCCAAGAATTGCTGACAAACACCAAAAGTTAGGGACAGGCGAGATAAGACCCTCCCCTGGGTTTTTAGAGAGAGCTTGGTCCCACCGACACCTTGATCTCTGACTTCCAGCCTCCAGACCTGTGAGATAATAGATTTTTTGTTTTAGTTAAAATCTGTCATGAAGGCTGGAGTGCAGTGGCATGATCTTGCTCACCACAGCCTCTAACTCACAAGTTCAAGTGATCCTTCCTCCTCAGCCTTCCGAGTAGCTGGGACTATAGGTGTGCACCACCACACCTGACTAATTTTTTTTTAATTTTTTGAGTTGAAGTCTCACTCTGTTGCCCAGGCTGAAGTGCAGTGGCATGCTCACCGCCACCACAGCCTCGACCTGCAAGGCTCAGTTGCTCCTTCCACCTCAGGCTTCCAAGTAGGTGGAACTACAGGCGCGCACCACCATGACTGGCTGATTTTTTTTTATTTATTGTAGAGATGAGGTCTTGCCAAGTTGTCCAGGCTGGTCTCGAATCCCTGGGTTCAAGCAGTCCTCTCACCTCCACCTCCCAAAATGCTGGGATTACAGGCATAAGCCACGACACCTGGCTTGATTTTTTTTTTTTTTTTTAGAGATGAGGTCTCACTATGTTGCCCAGCCTTGTCTCAAATTCCTGGGCTCAAGTGATCGTCCCACCTAGGCCTTCCAAAATGCTGGGATTACAGATGTAACACAGAATAGATATGTGTTGCTTTAAGGCACCCAGTTAGTGATATTTTGTTATGGCAACCCTAAGAAAATGAGCCCCTACCTCCGTCTGTGGCTGACTTCCGTGCCGTCCCTCACCCCAACCACCCTTTGCTGGCCCTTCCTGTTTACCTGAGCCACTGCCACCAGGCAGCCCCTTGAGTTTTGCCAATGAGAGGATTATAAGCCACTTGAAGAAATGTTAGAAATCCCAGCACATCCATCTTAATAAGTTTTACAAGAGCCTGCCAGCTTAAGACTAATGACTAATTTACTGTAGAAAATACCAGCAGTGTATTTTTTTATTTTGTTAATTAATTATCTCAAACAAAGGTGAAATTTATAAAAGTGTCCAGAAATGGTACGCCTTGTAAAATCGCCTTGCAGCAGGAGATGAAATTATTCCAAATGTGGGATCAAGTTATGACTGTATTGACTTAGTTGCTTTATGACTTTGTAATGGATTCCTTCATTATTTTCTCAGGATTGTGGCATTCTGATTGCATTAAAGTCCGTTAATCTATGCAAATATCATTAGGCACTTGCCTCAGTCCCAGAGAATGTGTTAAGTACTTGGCCTGTGTGGGTGGGCCACTTCCAGGACAGCCAGGCAGTAGGAGGGTCTCTCCAAGCATAGTCCTCCCAAGGCTGAGTGGGTGGGCCCTTCTGTGGTGTGGTTTGCAGGTCCCAGAAAGTTCTCCTTGCCCCCAGCCATCATGCACCATGGAGACCTGGGAGGAATGTTCTCAAGGCATGGGACAGAGGAGGCTGATGAGTAGAGGGAGCCAGTTTTTTTTTTTCATTCGAGTGAGAGTCTCTGACATCCAGGCTGGAGTGCAGTGGACACTCACGGCCACCGCAGCCTCAACCTACTTGGTTCAGGTGATCCTTCCGCCTCAGCCTTCCAAATAGTTGGAACTCCAGGCACACACTATCACTCTGGCTAATTATGTAATTTATTGTAGAGATGAAGACTTGCCAAGTTGCCCAGGCTGGTCTCGAACCCCTGGGCTCAGGCAATCCTCTTGCCTCCACCTCCCAAAATGCTGGGATTACAGGAATGAGCCATCTCTAGGCTAGGAACTAGTGGTTATTCGAAGGGATTCTTTTTTTTTTTTGAGTTGGAGTCTCACTCAGTCTCCCAGACTGGAGGGCAGTGGCTGCTCCCGGCCACCACAGCCTCGACCTGCTGGGCTCCAGCAATCCTTTCACCTCAGCTGGAACTACAGGTGCGCGCTACCACGCTCCGCTAATTTTTTTGATTTATTGTAGAGATGAGGTCTCGCCAAGTTGCCCAGGCAGGTCTAGAACCCGCAGGCTCAGGCAATTCACTCACCTTGGCCTCCCAAAGCGGGGGATTACAGGCTGAGCCACGGAGCCTGGCCAAAGGGATTCTAAATATTCTACCAGCCACTCCCAGGCCCTCAGGTCAGCCCCCTGCTGCAGACCTGATCAGCCTGTTCTCCAGCTGAGACAGTGATCCCAGGCTGAGACCCTGCCTCAGTCACAGAGCTTGTCTCAGCCAATGGGACCCCAAACCCAAGCCCCTAGTCACTAAACCCCAAGAAGTGTTCTTATCTCTGTTGGAGGTGGACCCTGACCGGAGTGTGGTGCAGAAAGAGATGAGTTTGTGGGTTCAAGCCCAACCTTGAGCTTCCCGAGGCTAAACCTTCTCTGTAGCACATGGGAGACTGTCACTATTCCTTCACACAGCGCCCCTCAGGGGACCACGCTAGACAATCCAAGCTCCTGGCCTGTCATCCACAGAGATGCTGACTGAAAACCCCATCATTTCCAAGCTCCTGGTTATTATTATCTCGGCTGAATCAAACATGAGCATGAGGATCTATGCTCAGAGAAAGCCAAAAAACCAGGCCCGAATTACAGTTTGAGGCGTGATGACTCACTGCAGGTCCAGGTGGTTTCCACTGGCCCCCACCACAAGCCTCCCCTCTGGGTGGGGGCTGTGTGGTCTTGCGGTGAGATGGGCCAGGCCTGGGATATGGCCTGGTGCCCTCTCTCCTCAGCTCCCGCTTCCCTCCTCGAAGCAGCATTTCCAGACTTCTCAAGGTTAAGGAGCCATTTTTAACATCAAAAATGCCCCCCTTGACAGATGTTTTACTTTGAGTATCCATGGGTTGAGGGAATGCAAAATGACAAAAATCTACCTTGAATTCAGCAGTGCTGGATGGATTTTTTTTTTTTTTTTGAGTCAAAGTCTCACTCTGTCGCCCAGACTCAAGTGTGGTGGCACACTCATGGCCAATGCAACCTTGACCTGCTGGGCTCAGGCAATCCTTCCATCTCAGCCTTCCAAGTAGCTGGAATTATAGGCACTCACCACCATGCCCGGCTAATTTTTTTTTTTTTTTTGGTTTATTGTAGAGACGAGGTCCCATCAAGTTGCCTAGGCAGGTCTCAAACCCTGAGCTCAGGCAATCCTCTTGCCTCTGTCTCCCAAAGTGCTGGGATTACAGGTGTGAGCCACCATGCCCTGCTGGATTTGTATTTCTTAAATCACAACGGCACCTACATGCAGAACAAAAGAGTCACCTAGACCTGGGGATGAAGCATTTCAGATGCCGTCATTGGGCACAGCTTGAGGGGCCTGGGACTTGCTCTAGGTCTTCCAGTTGCACTGCACCGGGAAGGGAGGGGGCGGTGGCAGGGAGCACTCCCTCTGGCCACCAAGCAGGGCCCAGTCGGAGAGCCTTGTTTCTGCCCTCCTGTTCCTCTTTCTCCATCAGCTTCTTCAACCTCTTCTTCCTCCCCCTGATCCCTAGGTAAGGCTGCCACAGCCCACATCTCCCGTGGCCCAGACCTCCCTGGCCCCACCGTGCATCCTTTTATTAACACAGCCCCTTCCCCTCCAGCCCAGCTGTCTAGTGGAATTCCCCAGTTCAGTACCATGTCCACCCTCCTCCCAAACACCAGACTCCCCCTCCCCACCCTCCCAGCATCAAACCCTCTCCCTGCCCTGCCCCTTCATGCTGCCTCCTCCACTTCTTTCCTTCAACTCTCAGGCACTAAGGGCTTCAAGCTTATCGGGTCCCTTTGACAGTAAAAGACATTTTCTGGCGAAATCAGTCATGTTGATGTGACAAGAGCCGCCACATTTTTTTTTTTTTTTTTTTTTCCTGAGTAGGAGTCTCACTCTGTCACCCAGGCCAGAGTACATACAGGGGCATGCTCCCAGCCACTGCAGCTTTGCCCTGCTGGGCTCAGGTGATCCTTCTGCCTCAGCCTTCCAATAACTGGAACTACAAGCACACACCACCATACCCAGCTAGTTTTTTGATTTATTGTAGAGGCACGGTCTTGCCAAGTCACCCAGGCTGGTCTCGAACACCTGGGCTCAGGCAATCCTCTCGCCTCCGCCTCCCGAAGTGCTGGGATTACAGGTGTGAGCCACTACACCTGGCCAAGCCACCACATTTCAAAGCCTTCTCTGAAGAGGGCAAAGCTGAGTCCACAAGCCACAGAACCCAAAAGATGGGGTTCCAGCCCCATGCAAGTATGACAATTTCACACGAAAGAGAAGGCAGAAGCAACCGCAAGACATCTGCTTAGTCCCACCTGCACCACTTCCTGCCTGCGTGAGCTTGAACCTATTACCTAGCCTCTCTGAGCCTCAGTGAACTCATCTGTAAAATGGGTCTATGATCACGTTCTGCCGAAGCACTGTAGTGAGTAAATGGACAGAATGTGTAGAGGCAGCCTGCTGGCACCAAGGTGACTATCAGGATACCCAAAGGCAGCTGACACCATCCCTTCCCTTCACTGTAGAACCTGATTGCAGGGAGAGGGGCCGAGGACTGGCTGCTGTGCACTTGCCAGTCAACCAGGGCCTTCACCCACTTCCTTCACTCCCAGAACACCTGCTTCATGCAGAGTGGCCCACAGTGGTGCTTGTCACCCAAGTGCTCCCTTGACACCTGGAGGTGGGAGGGTCTTGTCTTGCTTTTGGAAACTCAACCCTTCAGTTCCTTGAATGCAGGCACTTGAGCCGAGTCAAGTTCTCAGCATCCTCTCGCATCCCCAGATTTCCTTCTTTCTCCCCACCCCTGCCCAGGGATGAGAGGCAGGGAGGCCTGTCCTCAGTGCCCTGTGGTCTCAGCCATGAGGACATTCCACCCAGGAGACCTTTCCTGCTCCACCAAGTACTGCTTCCTTCATCAGCCCCCATCCCCTCCCACCCCAGAAACCCCCATCATGCCTTGCCTGCCAGAGCTGGGCCTCTCAGGCCCTAATTTGGCAGCACTTTTACCCAAGGATCAGTTTCTCATTCTTGTATTTTCTAACATAATACTTTGCGCAGAGTTTGTGGATTGTCTGCATGACTGACTGGTGAATAATAGGGGAGGTTCGGGGCAGACCCAGAGCTGGTATGCAGGTTTCTGAGGCATGGAATATCTCTTTCTGCCGCTCTGTACACTAAGTCTCATGGTGACCAAATACCGCCAACCTGAAGACCTCGGGGGCCTTGAATGACAAGATTAGGCACTTCTGATGTTAGCAATGTCAGGCATATACCAATAGTAAATAAGCTGTCGCACTTCAAGATAGCCTTTTCCCTAGAGAAAGCTGTCCCCCTCTATCTCATTAGCCATTAAAATAATTACAGCTCACAGATAGAGCAGCCCTTTCTGGCACCCAGAGCCCTGTGCTCTTTTGAGCTTCCCAGGGTCTTGTGACCAGGTGAGCAGACCACCTGGGTTCAAAGCCTAGCTCTGCTGTTTATTAGCTCTGGAACCCACAGCAAGTTGCCAAACTTTTCTGAGTCTCAATTTCCTCATCTGTAGAATGGGAAACAGTGGTACCCACCACATAAACTAAAGCTCCTGAGCAGTGCTTGGTCCTTGGTGAGTGCCCAGATTGAGTCAGGTATCGGTGTCCTCTCTGAGGGCACAGTCTCTGACTGGGAGAATGATCTCTGTGTACACCAACCCTGCCATCCCACTGCAGGGGCTGAGTCAAGCAAGTCTGCCGTGCTCCAAGAACCAACCCATCCTGTGGGGTTAGAGACCATGGCCTTGGCCTTTGTGGATCATGCACCTACACCGTGGAGTCCCTCCCTGCAGGAAGAGAGGTCCTCATTGGGTACATGTGGGCTGGAAGGCAGCCTCGGCCAGTCGTAGGCTCAGAGAAACACCAAAAAGGATCTTCACACCTGGACAATGTAGTGAGACCTCGTTTCTACAAAAAAAATGTAAAAATTAGCCAGGCTCAGTGGCACAGGACTGTAGTCCCAGTTACTCAGAAGACTGAGGCAGAAGGATCACCTGAGCTCAGGAGGTCGGGACTATGGTGAGCTGTGATCATGTCACTGCACTCCAGTCTGGGTGACAGAGTGAAACCTCAACTCAAAAAAGTGGGGGGGGGGGATCTTCAGGTGTCCACAGTGAACCAGTTCCGTCATAACT
>CAUYQG010088012.1:0-14443 GCA_963574415.1 Tarsius wallacei | reverse complement strand
GAGTTCCTTGTAGATCCTGGATGTTAGGCCTTTGTCACATGACCCAGCAATCCCCCTACTGGGAGTATACCCGGAGGAACTCAAGTCATTCTATAAAAAAGATACCTGCACACACACGTTTATTGCAGCACCATTCACAATAGCAAAAACATGGAACCAACCATGCTACCCATCAAAATTGAATTGTATTTTTAAAATGTGGTACATATACACAATGAAATATTATGCTGCCATAAAGGACAAACATATGGACTTTGCAGCAACTTGGATGGATTTAGTCTATCACACTCAATGATCTATCACAGAAACAAAGAACAGAGCATCACTTCTCACTCATAAGGGGACCCTGAACATTTACCATTGTACTATAAGAAAGGGGTTGGCAGGAACGGGATACTGCCAAGGTAGGGGTGGGGGTGGGAACACAACATCAGTAAGGGTACCTGATCTCAAACCAGCCAAAGTGGGGACCAAAGGGAGGCTCAAACTTTACCTCCACAATGACCACTTGTATGCCTAATCCTGAATTATACCCCACATCTTAAAAAAAGAAAAGAAAAAAATACATGTCTACCACGTAAAATTTTGTTATTGAATAAGTATGTAATAGAAAGCAGCCAGAATCTAGTTTCATTTGGAATGTTTGTTTAAACGTGGGTCTTTGTCTGTCCATTCTCCTGCCTAGGCAGTGAAGTCAAAGATTTCGGTTATCTCTGTGGGGAGAGGAAGGGTATGAGCAGTGGAAGTGTCATGTTTCTCATCATAATGGCTGCAGATCTAATTAGGTTTTCAGTATTTATGGCTGATATGAAGGCCATTTTATAAGCCTATCTTGTTGGTATTTAAAATATAATTATTTGGTGGCATTAAAAAATGTAATTATTTTGGTAGCCTTTAAAAACTTTCCCTAAAAAATAAAGCAAAGCATGATAACCTAGAATTTTATATCCACACCATGAAACATAATGCAGTCATTGAAAGGAATGAATTAGAGGTAAACCATTTGGTTTGGAGTGATTTCCACAAAGAAATGGCGAGTGGAAAAACAAGATGAAGAAGTATAACTAGTGTGATACTGGCTTTTGTGTACAGTAAACTGCAAAACTTCCTTTACATGCCTACTTGTACATATGTAAATTATGTGTACATAAGCTTGCTGAAGATATAAAACAACACATAGCAAGTGTTCACAGGAATTGCACCGTGTAGAGGGTTATGTTGATGGAAGGAAGAGGGAGTGGTGGTGAAATCTAAAGAAAAAAATAACAGAGGCCTGGCATGGTGGCTCATGCCTGTAATCCCAGCACTTTGGGAGGCTGAAGCAGGAGGATTACTTGATCCCAGGAGTTCAAAACAAACTTGAAAAATATAGCAAGACCTTATCTCTACAATAATCATCATCATCATCATCAGACAGGTGTGGTGGTACACACCTATAGTCCCAGCTACTTAGGAGGCTGAGGCAGAAGGATCACCTGAGCCAGGTGGTTGAGGCTGTGGTGAACTGTGATAGTGCCACCGCACTCTAGCCTGGATGACAGAGTGATAGCCCAAGTTAAAAAAATAAAAATAACAAAAGACTGCAATTTAAAAAGCACATGTATAGTAATTACATTTGTAAATGCATGTAGAATTTTACATGCATATATAAATACACTTGGAATATATTTATAAATAAATTCGGGTTTTTTTATTTTAAAAAAAGGGAGGGTAAAAGCACAAACATGTAGTAAGGAGTTATACTGAATTTCAAACAAGATCAAGATGGAACAAAAAAATGGAGTTTCTTTCGGTGTATCACCCCATAAAAGACTATTTCTGTTTCTTCTTGTATTTAAAGTATAATCTTTGGAAACTACGTCCCCTTAACACGTCGATTTTGTTTTATGTATGAGCTGTTCTTGAGAAATCTCCTTTGCACTTTAGCTCCAATCGAAGACAACTGACTTTTATTCAACTATCACAGAGTAATTTTTTAGAGGCACTGTCATCCCTCACTGACCAGTTCAATCATTATTTATTTTCTTCTAGCACCTGAAAGGCAGACAACTTTAGTTTTGGTCATCTTCTCTACCTGACTGCAGAACTTCAAAGATTTCCTTCAAAGAATGAATTGTTACCTTGATTTGTATTCTAAGCTATGTCTCTGCGAGAGTGTAGAGCCTTCATCAATCTGTTTTTTTCCAGCATTTATCAGCAAAATAGTTAGAAGCATCATACTGCATTAATGAAGAATTCCCCTTGGTCACTGTTGCCACTGCCAAGCTGGAGCCAATCTATTAGAGAGG
Organism: Tarsius wallacei; assembly: GCA_963574415.1. NCBI lineage: Eukaryota > Metazoa > Chordata > Mammalia > Primates > Tarsiidae > Tarsius > Tarsius wallacei. The sequence goes on along the minus strand of CAUYQG010088012.1, from coordinate 12,155 downwards.
TGACTAAAGCAGAATCAGGACAGCAGAAATGATAAGCAGCTCACAGGTGAATAAACGAACATGGCGCTCTGCAGCTATGAGGTCATCTGGTTTTTGAGCTTGCTCAAGGGTTAAACTCCACTTCCCTCCATCACTGCACATTCAAATCCTTCTCATTTTCAAGGCTCAGTGCCAAGGCTTTTATTGCACCCAGGAACTTGGTCATATGTTTCATATTTGCGGTATTCCGATGTATGTTTACTGTATTGCTAGGCATAATAGCAAGTTCTCTTCATTCCTCTCCAGCTAGAAGTAAACTTTGAATCTTCTTCCCCTTTTCTGCCATGCAACAGAAACCAGTCAGTACCTTTTTTTGGTATGTATACCTTCTACCTTATATAATAATAAAGTAGCTTGTCTCCACTCTTACAGTAAACTTCTGAAAGAATAGGAGATCTTTCCTGTACAATATGTTACTCTACCAACTCATTGTCAAAGTGAGGCATGTGATAAATATTTGTTGACTGAATAATTTCTCAGCTGAGATGGGATGCTGGGTTACTGTCTTTGGATGAGATTTTGGGGATTCCACAGGCAGTTGGATGTACATTAACAGCAATGTTCTCTACCCAGAGATTATTTGATTGAATTGTTCCTCTTCATCTTCAGTAAATGCTAGTCATGTAGAGACATAATTAGAAAAATATAACTCCTTCTCACGGAGCAGAAGATTCTGTGATTAGGAAGATCTAACTCTTCCTCCTAATGAAGCAGACGACTCTGTTCCTGCTGTGTCTTTGCAAACCTAGCAGCATAATCAGAGTTGTGCTTTTACAACCTGTTAGTATTCTAAAAATGAGAACAATGACCTTTATGTTAATTAGTTGATACAAGAACCTGTTGGGACTAGAAGAATAAGAATTAATGGGACTTGAAATTATGTATTCCAATCATATTAACAGAGGTAATAACTAATGTTAATGATGAGATCAAATAAACATGCATCCATACTAATGGGCTGTTTAATCCCCATTTTCTTGCTGAGATGCTCTAAATTTACCTAGCAATACAGTAAACATACTAAAGATTGCCCCCCAAAATCTGTACACCTAGACAAAAAAAAAACTTCATTGTACTTTTCAAAATGAGCAAATAGACCCACTGCTTTAAATTTAGAGGAATATAACATGAAAGGTATATGCCAACAAACATATAAAAAATGCTCAGCATTACTAATTATCAGAGAAATGTAAATTTAAACCACAATGAAATGTCATCTTACACCAGTCAGAATGGCTATTATTAAAAAGTCAAAGAACAATAAATGTTGGCATGGATGAAAATAAAGTGGAACACTAATACACTGTTGTTGTGATTAGAAACTAGTACAACCTCTATGAAAAACAATATGGAGATTTCTCAAAGAACTAAACACAGTACAACCATTCAACCCAGCAATCTTACTACTGGCTATCTACCCAAAAGAAAAGACATTCTTGTATAAAAAAAATAACTACCCTTATATGTTCATTGCAGCACTATTCACAATAGCAAAGTCATGAACCCCAACCTAAGTGTCCATCAACAGTTGGCTGGATAAAGAAAATGTGGGACATATACACCATGGGATAATGTGCAGTCATAAAAAAAAGAGTGAAGTCATGTCCTTCGCAACAACATGGATGGAGCTGGAACACATTATCTTAAGTGAACTAACTTGGAAACAGAAAACCAAACACCACATATTCTCACCTATGTGTGGGAACTAAACAATGGGTACTCAAGGACATAAAGATGGAAATAATACACACTAGTGACACCAAAAGCAGGGAGACAGGAAGGGAAGGGGCAAGGGTTCAGAAACTACCTATTAGGTACAATGTTCACTGTTTGAGTAATGAAAACACTAGAAGTGAATCCCCACCAGTACACAATATTCTCATGTGTCAAACATGCACTTGTACATCCTGAATCTAAAATTAAATTTTAAAAAAATCAAAGAAAAATACACTGAACATATTATATAAAAATATAGCTAACAGCTTCTAAAAGTAAATGCAACCCAAGTTGCATCTAACTTTGTGTAGATCCCTTTATATTGGGTAGTTAGTAAATATTTTGAAGAAAAAACAAAGTGCAAGAATAGAAAATTCTAAGGAAAAGGAGAGGCACTATTTAGGTAGGGTCTATGAAGACAGGGCAAACATAGAATGTTTATGATATTTGTAACACCTCTAGATTTTACCTGTTTCAACACCACATATACTTCCATCAGAAGTATCTGATATCTCTAACATGCCTGTCTCAGGCAAGGATGGCTCACTCTATCAGGGTTGGTTCTTGACCCGGAACCGCTGGGAATTATGTATGAGATTTTCTGTAACAGTATGTGGACGTTTTTCTCAGGAATTTTTGTTTATTTTTATTGTTTTTTTGTTTGTTTGCTTGTTTGAGAAAGGGTCTTGCTCTGTCTCCTAGGCTGGAGTGCAGTGGTACAATCATAGCTCACTGCAGCCTCAAGTTCCTTGGCTCAAGGCAGTCTTCCTACCTCAGTCTTCTGAGTAACTGTCAGCAATTTTTTAAAGTTTAAGTAATAAACTAGATGACAAACTATTTGCTGTTGTATAAACTAGGGAAATGCAGCACGCACACCAAGCCTTCTAGAATAACACCTCTGGGAACACCCATGGGGACAAGAAAATGTGGGTGTACCCCATTTCCCATTGTGCTCTGGAGCAGCTGACCAGAATGTTAGGGCTCCGGAAGTAGGACACAACCTCACATTGCTGGCTTTCAGCTGCATAATTGGGTAAGCAACAACACTTCCCCTGTTGTAATCAAGGTTTGGGGTCTAAGCCTTATGGTCATAGTCAAGTGTTCTGGAAAATCCTTGGTCTCCAGCCCCACTCTGCTATTGCATTGTTCATTGGTTGGGAGAGGTGAGGGAGGATTGATCTTTTCCCTAATGTCATCTAGGAACTGTGGTCAGTGCCTTGTGGTTGTGCTGTGACAGCATCACTGGCTTAAGTCATACCTACTGAGATGGATATAGAACATATAGGGATGGTTGGATGATAAAATAAAAAAACTCTGGTTCCTTGTTTCTTATCTTGTCTAACACCTACCTGGGAATAAATAGGCTCTTGAATCAAAAGCAGACAGTTCAAAAAATTACTTGAGTCATTCTCCATTTCCGGTGAACTTTGGTTTCCCTCCTTTCTCTGATGCTGTCAGGACCCAAGTATTCCTTGACCTATAAAGAACCCACACACTGTGATCCCTCCACTCTCATGGGCACAGCCCCTGGTATTATCACCATAGAAGCTGTTCATTATTTATTAATTTGTTTAGTTATGTGTGTTTATTTATATTCTGATTTAGTTAATGAAGAATGTGTGGTGCCCAAGGGAGTTCCTGGAAAAAAGATCCTGGCTTCCTAGTTACTCTGTGTTAGAATGTGAAGGATGGGAAGAGGCTGAGGAAAGCCAGAGGAGCCTCTGGGGAATGGCTGTGGGTAGCAGAATCTCAGGGAATCTGGTTGGCTGTAGTGGTAGGCAGGTAGCACTGCTCCAGACTTCTTGGATTGTGCCCTTCACTCTGGTCTCTGCCTAACATACAACTTGCAGACACTCTTTTTAAAATGCATAAATGAGAATCTGGAGGAATGTTGAAGATTAAGTCCTGCTCATTTAGACATTAATTCATTATGTTTCTCCCAACTTGTAGCTGAGTTCAGATGCATCAGTGGTTGGATTAGGAAAGTAGAGAGAGAGGTGATTTTGGAGTAAGAAACCTTTTAGGGGACAGCAGCTATTGGGAGGGTGGGAAGTTTAATTCATCAGCTAGGTTTTGTTCACCTGGTCATCTGGAGAGAGAAACACAGGAACTGGTAACCTGGATGAATGAAGAATGATAAGAAATGCCAAGACAAACTATACTTATTTCAGAATTACATATGGGGTTGCCACCACCCCATGACATTTAAAAGAATCTTCCTTTTCCTTCTCCCTCTTCATATCTGTTTCCCCTTCTTCTTCCACATCTTCCTCTTTCTCCTCCTTTTTTTTTCTTTTCTTCCTGCCTCCTGCACCATTTGACCTCTCCTAGGTCTCTGAGGAGAACTGTTGGTACTATAATCCTGCTACATTACTGATTAAATAACATCATTAAAATGTTAGCGATGGAAGGAAAACTAGAAAACATCAGCTCCTACAACTGGAAAATTAGGAGCATGAAGCTCCAAGAAGGGACATCTCCAATTAGCACAAGGTCATTCTGGAACTAGAATCCAGGCTCCCTAACTCCCAATTAAGTGTTCTTTCTGCTTCACATAGAATTTACTGGGTGAGCAAAAAACTACATACCACACATCATATTTTTTACTCATTAAAAAACTATTTAAATTATGTCAACATTGTGCTAAAAACATGGAACTTCAAGTGGGCAGGAATTTAATTTTAAAAGCACTCTATAGTCCTTTGTTTATATTTCTTAAAGTTATAGAAATAATTGTAATTTATCCATTTTACAGCTGTGAGAACAAAAGGCAGTCAAAGACATTTCACAGATGACCCAAAAGATGTGCCCTTCACTTTGGTCTCTGCCTAACATGCAACTTACAGACACTCTCTTTTTAAAATGCATGAGTTTGCATGATCTGGATTTATTTTTCTATTTGAATTTGTTGGTTCTTCATTCTACCTAAATTTTTAGATGCACAAATCACAGTTGTGAAAGTAAAAATGTTAGAGGTAGAGACAGAAATACCTAATAGAAAAGCTTTTCATGTATTGTTCATTCCTGGAAGCCATACGGTTTGACTTAACTAGTTCATCTTTCCCTCTGAAATGAGCTCTATCATGAAAACAATGACTGTACATTAAACGACTGAGGATAGACTGAACTATATAAACACATAGCAGAGGTTTCATAGGTTACAACAGCCCTGCATGTACAAAGCATAATAGGTAGTGTTAACAATAATCACAATTCAGTACTTATTTGGTTTCAAACCCATTTGTACTACATCCTCCCAGCAACTAAAATTCCTCCCAAATGTTTCCAGAAATAGGATGTTGAGTTGACTGAATAAGGATGGTTAGGGTTTTGTATGAGCCCCCGAGGGGTCCTCCTGGTTAGTATGTTTACTGGTCTCATTTTTCTTTTACCTACCCCTCAGTGTAGAAATTCTGCTGAGGGCAAAATGCTGCTGTTTGGACAATGCACTCCTGGTAGGGTGGAAAGCAGGCTAACAGGATTCAGTGTGGGCCTCAGGATACTACATATCTATGGAGATTGTGGTGCTGAAGAGTGTTAGGCACTCTTCAGCACCACAATCTCTGGAAGCAAAATTATCATCTCTTTTCAAACAAAAGAGACTGGGCTCAGAGAATTTAAGTAACTCGACCTAGATCACACAGAAAGTGGCAAAACAGTATCTGAAACTGGTGAGTAAACTCTAGAGCCTGCCCAGCCAACATTACTTTTATTTTATTTTTTTTTTAGTTGGAGTCTCACTCCGGCACCCAGGCTGGAGTGCAGTGGCACACTCAAGGCCACCCCAGCATTGACCTGCTGGGCTCTAGGGATCCTTTCGCCTCAGCCTTCCAAGTAGCCAGAACTATGGGAGCGCACTACCACACCTGGCTAAATTTTTTTTTTTTCTTGATTGTAGAGATGAGGTCTCGCCAAGTTGCCTGGGCTGGTCTCGAACCCACAAGCTCAAGCACTCCACTCACATCAGCCTCCCAAAGCGCTGGGATTATAGGCTGAGCCACCGAGCCCGGCCCAACATTACTCTTAATGTCTGGGTTTAGGGGAAAATTGGACACCGACGCCTGGAGCCAGCATTCATGCTGGCAAACTGGTACTCAGGAGAAGGACTGCTGGTGCTAGGGAATTAGAATAGCTGTAGGTATGTATAAGCCTGGCTGGCTTGGTATGAAATTCTTTGACTGAGTGAAGCACTAGGGAATAGAATTATCATCCACAGAAGAACAGCTAAGGCAGAGAAAATTTCCCATAATACACATGTTTGGGGCAAGAGAAAATGACTTAGCCCCAGTTATATTGAACGAGCAAGAAGACGCTGCTTGGTTTCAATGAACACTTCTTCATTCTAAATGGAAAGAAGGATTTAAAAGAGCTCTAACTACCACAGGAGAACCCAGTTCAGTTTTGGCATGATACCAGAGAAGTGAGGTGAATTGTTTTTCTTCTGCCCAACTCACAAACCTCCAGCTTAAGTAAGTTGAAGAGTCCCACCAGATTTTCTGTAGAGTAGCCCCAAATCCAGCTCCCTTGCCAGGAGACCCAGCAGCCTGGCAGGCTGTTCCTGGCCAGTCTTTTAGGGCACTTATGGTCTTTCACAGATTCAGCAGACACACTTTGCAGGCTGTGTTGTAAGGATACGCAGGAGTTCAAACTATATTCTTAGCCTCATCCAAACCCACCCCAACACTTGTGAGTACGTAGATATTCTGGAGTCTGGTACAAGAAGCTTTGAGTATTCATTTTGAGATGTGAGAATGGTTCTTTATTTCCCCAAACTTATAAAGTTTGACACCCAGATACACATATATGTAATATACTATGGTCCACATCCAAAATCAAGGAAGCAAATGTTCAAAATTTTGAAAGTTTATCACAACCTGGCAGACACACAACATCTCATCTCTATATTCTGAAGCAAGACAACCATAAAAATAAATCCTCAGTGTGTAAATTTGATAGATTACATTTTTGAAGCATACTTTTAGATTCTGTTTAGAACATTAATGACATCTTCCATGAACCAGCTGCTATCACCCTCTGCTTCAGCAATAATTTTAATCTGTCATCTTCACCCTGTGCTCTAACATGCTTCTCTCCTAGGTATGCCCGGAATATCATTCTAGCCCAACTGTCATTGGCCTAGACTTTTGGCCAGCAGCAGAAGTGGCATCTGTTCGCATCCTGATAGCAGGTTTCTCTTTAAATGTGTGTATTCAGTCTCTATAAATAAAAAGAAGAGGAAGCTGAAGCAGAGGGCAGAAAGGGACTGGAGTTACTGTTTCTTGCTACAAAGGAAAATGTCAGTGATTTGCAATACGAAGGCCAGTTGGGTGGAAACATGAAACCAGTTATTATCTGATGCTGGCGAGAAGGTGGGACTCACACAGATCTGATAGGTCCTCCATGGGTGAATGCTTGTAACAGCCTGACCGAAGGCAAAAGAATACAGACCAAGAATTCTGGCTCCCAAGTATTCTGAACCATTGTTTCTACTATAATTTTTTTTCCAGTTCATTTCATTAATGAGCAGTGACGACATTCAAATACCTCTGTGAAAATGTTATTCTGACGTTAGAGTTTACAACTACAAAAGGGTCCAATAAGATCAGGTTCTTTCTTTTTAATAAGGAAAAAAAATGCCTTGGTCATTCATTACAAAATTTAATTAAAATAAATCTTGGCAAAACATTGTGTTACATCACCTTTGTTGGTATAATTGAATGAGTGTAGGTTTTAGAGTCAGGCTGATCTGGAATTAAGTGGTTATATGATCTTGGACAAGTAGTTTAACCTCTCTCAGACTTAGTTTCTTCATCCATGAAATGGGACCACCATGCAATAGTGAAGAAGATTAGATTAGGTCAGGTTAGTAATGCACCTAGCAACACCTAATACTTTGTAGGAACTCAATAAATCTCCATTAGCTCTCTGTCTTTTGAAGTTCAATGATGTCTGTTGGTTTAGTGTTCGTAGCATCTTCCTCAACTTCCCCACAATGAGATTAAGGAATAATCAAGAACTTAAAAATTTGAAACCTGGATCAGAGAGGGGGAAAGAGTAGAAGAGGCTGTAGTATTCTGGGAATAGCCATGAACTGAAGTCAGAAGTCCAGGCCTAAAATTCTAGCTTTACTCTTACCAAGCTGCAGAACTGTGAGCACATTGCTTGACATTTTTTTTTTAAGATGTGGGGTACAATTCAGGGTTAGGTATACAAATATTCATTATGCAGGTACCCTTGTTGATGAGGTGTGCCTCCTCCCCTGGCAGTTTCCCACTACTGCCAATCCCTTTCTTATAGTATTATGATAATAGTTCAAGGTCCGCTTATAAGTGAGAACATGTGGTACTCAGTTCTTTGTTTCTGTGATAGATCACTCACGATTATAGACCCTAAGTTCATCCAAGTCACGGCAAAGTTATAATTTTGTCTTTCTTTATGGCTGCATAATATTTCATTGTGTATATGTACCACTTTGTTTTTTTATCCAGTCCTCCTTCGACAGGCAGCACAGGTGGTTCCATGTTTTTGCCATTGTGAATAATGCTGCAATAAACATGCATGTGAAGGTATCTTTTTCATAGAGTGATCTGAGTTTCTCCGGGTGTATTCCCAGCAGGGGGATAGCAGGGTCGTATGGAAGGCCGGTTTTTAGATCTTCTAGAAATTGCCACACTGTTTTCCACAAACGCTGTACTAGTTTACACTCCCACCAACAGTGTAGAAGTGTTTTTTTTTTTTCCCCGCAACCTCTCCAGCATGTTAGCCTTAGTTTTCTTGTCCACATCAAGGAGATAGCAATATCCCCTTTGTAGACATTTATTTAAGGCATCTTTCTTATGCACAGACATTGGCTTGAGACTCAATTTCCCACAAGGATAAATAAGACACATTCAATGCCCTTAAAAGAACTTGAAGTCCAGTGGAGGAATTATGTATCCACATGAAAAAAGTATGCTCACTGAATATGGGATCAACTATTGAATTCCTTCCCAGAAGCAGTGTAATATAACAGTGTCAGGCACAGACTTATGCCAAATAACTTTCAATCCAGGCTCTTCTTCCCAGCTGTATAAACTCAGGCAAGTAATTTAGCATAAGATTGGAAATGAGAAAAATAATGGAATTATGATGATTAAATAAGATACTGTATGTAAATGTGAAAAACATAATAAGCTTTCAATAAATTGTTAGCTTTTAAAGTTCGCTGGAGTTACCTCTGCACTTGAGGCCAGAGGTGACAGGCTTGAGGAGCTTCCCTGTGAATTCCATGTTTCTTCTCACACTAACAATTCACAAAGGAACATCTCCTAGTCTCTGCTTTCAGAAATGAAATTGTTTTTGATGTTGTTGGGTACATTTACAATTTCAAAGTCCAGACTTTAGCATATGAATGTTATTCCTTGAAAGAACAGATTGATGGAAACTGCTTCTTTTCTCATTCTTAGTCATAAACTTTATCTTGCTACTTTTTATTTTTAAGAGTCTTCTTTTTCTACAAGGAAGTTTCTGTAAATTGCTGAGAAAAGCATAAACTTAGCATTCTACCAGAAAACTATGAGACGACAGTGAGCTTCAGGGAAAATCACCACATACAGAGAATCAATCAGGGAAGAAAAATGTTCAGGATTTCATAGTCAAGGTCCTTGAAAAAAAAAAAAATCTGTACCAAACTAAGAGAAATTCCTTTCCCAAATGACAGTTTCTGTCTCCAATTTTTATTCTAACTCAAGCCCCAACTGTGTTCATTTTATTTCATTTTATCTCAAAGCAGAGACAAACACAGGTAAAATGCTGTGCATATGTAGTACCTTGCTTCCAATGAGTTCAATAGACTTTAAACCAAGAAAGGATGAAGGGAATTGAATAGCAAAGAATACAGTGGAGTGGATAACAAGGCATGGAAAAGAAACTGGGTCTTGGAAATCTTGTTTATTTCAAGAGTATAAGAATATCATATATGGCTGGGCTCAGTGGCTCAGCCTATAATTCCAGCACTTTGGGAGGCAGAGACGAGTGGATTGCTTGAGCCCACAGGTTCAAGACCCACCCGGGCAAATGGCGAGACCTGTCTCTACAATGCAAATCAAAAACTAGCCGGGCGTGGTAGCATGCGCCTGTAGTTCCAGCTACTTGGAAGGCTGAGGCGGGAGAATCGCCTAAGCCCAGCAGGTCGAGGCTGCGGTGGCTGTGAGCATGCCACTGTGCTCCAGTCTGGGTGACAGAGACTCCAACTCAAAAAAAAAGAATATCATACATTATAAAAAATAAGATAAAGCCCAGTTGCAGATTGCTTAGAGTGTAGCTAAGTCAAATGTGGGCTTTCAAATATGCACAATAGAAATCGTGTTCTTCTGAGTGCCTAGAACAATACTAGAAGATACTCTGTTGGGTTTCTTCTCATCTTGGCCCCCACAATTGTAGGTCACTTCCCATACTGTAATAAATTTTCCAACACCTAGTAATTGGCTACAAACTTTCAACTCAAATTTCATTTTTTTAAAAATTTTTGTCTTCTCTTATACTCCAAATAAAATCATATGCCTATTCTCTTTCCTTTCCAAAGTCTTCTTATATAAGGGTTGATTAAATTCCTTTCAGTTTCCTTTAAATTAAATACAAAGTAAGATACGCTGTCTGACAATTAAGTTCATGAACTTACCACTGTGTACTTACATTGGCAGTACTGTACATACAACTCAGTAAGGTTTCTTAACCTTACTGGATAATTTGGGTGAGCCAGACTAACGCACAGGGAAGGTCTTTAGAAGAGGACTTAGGCATTCCCTAGATTGAGAATTCTGCCTGTGAACAACAAAATTCAGCTTGTACCCATGACTTTTCCTTCCTGAATACCTGCACGGTAGATATTGGACTTGCTTCTCTTAGTTAGCCCTCACAATTGCATAAGTCAATTATTTGTAATAGATTCAGATAGATAAAAATGTTGTAGATGTAGATATAAATATAGATATACACAGATGAGATAGAGATGATAGAGGCAGAGATAGGATAAGTAGATATCCTAATGGTTCTGTTTTTCTGGTTCAACTTTGCTATATTGCCTTATCTTTCCATATCTATTGAGGTCTCTTTGGGATCAGGTGCTATGCCAGATCTTGAACACATTGATGGCTCAATGGAGGTATTGATCTCCATTAACAGACAAACTTTTAGTCCTTTATGCATTTGAAATTTATAATCACCTGCTTATAAAAGGACTTAAGGCAAATTACTTTTTACTGAAAGTTTCTTGTCGTTTTACTAGTGATATTTACAGAAATTTGACTTAACGTTTTTCAAACTAATTTGCATCACAAATGATTATTTAGCTGAATAACCTTTTTTTAATTTTTAACTTTAAAATTGTGGGGTACAGTTAAGGGTTAGGTTTACAAATATGCATCGTTCAGGCACCCTTGTTGATAAGGCATGTCTCCCCATCCCCAGACAGATATTCACTACCATTAGTCCCACATCCCTTCCCCTCCCTAGCCCCCCCCATAGTTTCCCACCACTGTCAGTCCTTTCCTTTTAGTATTATGATGGATGTTCAAGGTCCACTTATGAGTGAGAACATGTGATACTCAGATCTTTGTTTCTGTGAGAGATCACTCAGTATTATAGACTCTAGTTCCATCCAGGTTGCTGCGAAATTCATGATTTTGTTCTTTTTTATGGCTGCGTAATATTCCATCATGTATATATACCACATTTTTTTTAATCCAGTCCACTTTTGATGGACAGCATGGTTGATTCCAGGTCCTTGCTATTGTGTACAATGCTGCGATAAATATACGTGTGCAAGTATCTTTTTGATAGAGTGATTTGATTTCTTCAGGGTATATTCCCAGAAGGGGGATTGCGGGGTCATATGGGAGGTCGATATTTAGAGCTTTTAGGAATTGCCACACTGCTTTCCACAGAGGTTGCACTAGTTTACACTCCCACCAACAGTGTAGAAGTGTTCGCTTTTCACCACATCCTCTCCAGCATCTGGTATTACCTAAGTTATTGATAATTGCCATTGCTATCTAAGTGTAGTTTCGATTTGCATCTCCTTGATGATTAGTGAGGTTGAACAATTCTTCATGTATCTGTTGGCCGCTTGAATGTCTTCCTTTGAGAGGTGTCTGTTCATATCTTTTGCCCACTTTGTAATGGGATTGTTTGTTTTTTTCTTTCAGCACGTTTGAGTTCCTTGTAGATCCAAGATGTCAGACCTGGAGTTGTCAAATACATTTTCCCAGTCTGTGGGCTGTCTCCCCGCTCTTGATGGTTTCTTTGGCTTTGCAGAAGCTTGTCAGTTTAATGAGGTCCCACTTGTCTGTCTTATCTCTTATGGTCTGTGCGTTTCGGGTGTTACTCAGGAATTGGACGCCAGTTCCAATTTCCATAAGGGC
>CAUYQG010088008.1:0-10226 GCA_963574415.1 Tarsius wallacei | reverse complement strand
TCCAAGTAGCTGGAACCACAGGTGTGTGCCACCACACCTGGCTAATTTTTTGATTTATTGTGGAGATGAGGTTTCCTTTTTTTTTTTTTTTTTTTTGAGTTGGAGTCTCACTCCAACGCCCACGCTGAAGTACAATGGCACGCTCACGGCCACTGCAGCATCGACCTGCTAGGCTCCAGCGATCCTTCTGCCTCAGCCTTCCAAGTAGCTGGAACTACAGGTGTGTGCTACCATGCCCGGCTAAGTTTTTGACTTATTGTAGAGATGAGGTCTCATCAAATTGCCCAGGCTGGCTTCGAACCCCCGGGCTCAGACAATCCCCTCACCTCGGCCTCCCAAAGTGCTGGAATTCCAGGCTAGAGCCATCACGCCCAACCAGCGATTAGGTTTCACCAAGTTTCCCAGGCTGGTCTCGCAATCCTCCCGCGTCTGCCTCCCAAAGTGTTAGGATTACAGGCGTGAGCCACTGCACCCAGTTTTTTTAAATTTTTGAGTCAGGATTTCGCTCTGTCACCCAGGCTGGAATGCAGTGGTATGATCACGGCTCACCACAGCCTCGATCTCCTGGGCTCAGGCGATCCTTCCTCCTCAGTCTCCCAAGTAGCTGGGACTACAGGCATGTGCCACCACTGCTGGCTACTTTTTTTGATTTATTGTAGAAGCAAAGTCTCGCCTCAGCCTCCCAAAGTTCTGGGATTACAGGAATGAACCACAGCGCCCAGCCCCCAGTGCCTTCTTGATGCTCAGAAGGAAGCCGCAGCCTGGCCCTGGTCTGCGAGTGCCGTGGGCTTTGCCTCCCTCCTCCCATTATGTCGCAGATGTTATTGTCTGCCCATCTGTCCTAGCTCTGCCCCAGCCTCCTTGCTGTCTTTGTTGCTGACTCTCACCATGCCAGGGCTTTAGCACCTGCTATGACCACGCACCCTCACTTCAGCATTTCCCAGGAGCCACCAGCTTCACGAGGCCTCCTGATCATCCTGTCTAAATCTTGCCTCTGGCTGGGCCCAGTGGCTCATGCCTGTAATCCCAGCACTCTGGAAGACTGGGGCAGGAGGATTGCTTGAGCCCAGGAGTTGGAGACCAGCCTGGGCAACATAGTGAGACCTCATCTCTCAAAAAAAAAAAAAAAAAAATTGGCTGGGCGTCGTGGTGTGCACCTGCAGGGAGGCAATATTTGGTCTGCTATGAAGGACAATAAAGAAAGAAATACTTTTAAAAAATGTTTTTTGAGGGAAAAGAATATTAAGTAAAGCTGGGCTCGGTGGCTCAACCTGTAATCCTGCGCTTTGGGAGGCTGAGGTGAGTGGATTGCCTGAACCCGCGGGTTCGAGACCCTCCTGGGCAACTTGGCGAGACCTCATCTCTACAATAAATAAAAAATTGGCCGGGTGTGGTAGCGCGCACCTGTAGTTCCAGCTACTTGGAAGGCTGAGGTGGAAGGATCGCCAGAGCCCAGCAGGTTGAGGCTGCGGTGGCCGGGAGCAACCACTGCACTTCAGTCTGGGCGACAGAGTGAGACTCTAACTCAAAAAAAAAAAAAAAAAAGAATATTAAGGTGAAATTATATCAGGGAAAAGAAAAGCCTGGTCCCAATATCAAAGGGCAATTAATTGAAGAGAGCAATATTACTTTTTATTGACACTAAACATCATTATTCCTAATAGGAATAATGTAATATCACCTCATTTTTATTACATATTACAATCATTATGCAGATATCAATACATATATAAAAATACAGACACTGCATAGTGACTAAGCAATTTTGGAATGAATCCATGGACCAAGTCACAGCATGCATAAATCGTTTATATTTTAACTTCTCATTTATACCAGAACAAATTTTCATTAAGCATCCTAGTAATTTTCAAATGATTTAAGAAAAAAATTTGGTTGCAGTATTTTATTATTTTGCTGAATTACACTACAGAAAAAAGAAGCTGCTTCACCTATTTTAATACCAATATGCTCTGGATCTTATTATAAGAATAAAAGTATAGAAACTTAAAAGATCATAAATTTCCCATGAGGAGACATTATCCAGTCTATGTCATTGGCATGATTTGCAAAACATTTTAATACCACAGACATTAGAAGTTTGAAGACTGGGCACGGGAGAAGGTTTATACTCTACTGTAACGATGCTGTTGTACTTCTACACAAGGCCTCTTCGTGATGTCAATCAACTGGAGGTCGGAGTTTATCAATGAATTGCTTGATATCTATAATTTCCTGTTGACATGAACTGTGCATCATGCCTTCATAGGTTTTAACATTGGCTGGATCAACCAATGTTTTTAGTTTTTCAACAGTAAGAGAACCAAACATCAGGGGAACTAAAGGGCCGCAATCTCCATGGCATTGAAGTATAGAAATATCTTTATTAGTGCCACTGATAGGACCCTTTGGAAATGAAGCCTGAAGAAGAAGCCAGAAATTGAGTGCAGTGACACCCGCCAGTGTCTGCTATGTGGTGATAGCAGTATATAAAGATAAAGCTCCTCCCTGAGAAAATTCTCCTAAAATAATTCTGTTAGAAGGAATGCCATTCTTCACCTCTTGATCAATCAAAGCTTTTATATTTTCTGCTGCCGGTTTAATTCTAGCTTCATCCTCCTGTGACTCTGGTGAAAGTCCAACAATATCAAAGCAAGAAGGCATAGCCATGTTCATATTTAATGTAACAGGCATAACAGGTGCATGGGGGCAGATATATTTGATATGGGAAAGTCTGATACCTGCAAAGGCTTCTGTCCATCCGTGCCCGGTATCACCCAATCCATGAAGGAAAATCCCGCAGCAGTGGACTTCCGGGCGGCGGGCACGATGGCGGCCAGTGGGGCAGACATGCTATTGCCGCACATACACGGGCTCAGCCAACATCTCAGGCGGAAGGAGAGTGGGCGCTAGGCCGCGGCCCAAGGGCATGCGAGCGAATTCCAGCCAGCCCCACCAGGTGTGCGCTCAGCCGCGTGCACACCTACTTGGCATTGCGCCCCCACTTCCCTTCCCTTCCCTTCCTTTCTTTCTCTCTCTCTCTCTCCCTCTTCCTCTCCCTGTCCCCCTCTCTCCCTCTCTCCTGCTTTATTGTAGAAACAAGGTCTCGCCATGTTGCCCAGGCTGGTCTCAGACCCTTGGGTTCAGGCAATCCTCTCGCCTTGGCCTCCCAAAGTGTGGGATTACAGGCTATAGGCCTGAGCCACCTCTTTTTTCTTTCTTTCTTTCTTTCTTTCTTTTTTTCTTTCTTTCCTTCTTTGCTTCCTTCCTTTCTCTCTCTCTCTCTCTCTCTCTTTCTTTCAACAGATTCTCACTCTATTGCCCAGACTGAAGTACAGTAGTGCCATCATAACTATGCAGCCTTGACCTCTTGGGCTCAAGTGATCCTCCCACCTCAACCTCCCAAGTAGCTAGGACCAAAGGTGTGTGCTACCAAGTCCAGGTAACTTTTTTTTTTTGGAGAGATAAGAACTCGCTAGGTTTTCCATAGCAAGTGATCCTCCTGCCTCGGCCTCCCAAAGTGCTGGGATTACAGGCGTGAGCCACTGTGCCCAGTTCAATACACACCACTATTTCTATCTTTTTTTTTTTTTTTGGTTACACAGCTCAGCCCTAGTCAGGGTTGGGGGACTATCAAGAGTGTGAATGTTGGGTGATGAAGGTCTCTGGGGGTATTGTGGAAAGCACTTATCACATTCCTCAATGGAATGATTAGGGAGGGCATGGCTAGGAAGCGGGAACACATGTCACGAAGCCAAAAAAAAAACAAAAGACATAGCACATGCACAAGTGCAAACCCCCACACACCTACCAGCTTCCTGACAGAGACATAGAGAATCACGGTGTCTATTCACACAGGTGTCAGAGACCTGGGACTTAGCTGGAATCCTGGCTCATTGTCAGCAGAACAAGACATGACTTATGGTGGCAGTTGGCTACAGTCACCAACTTCACCTTCAGGCTTAATACAATTCAGCAGTCACGTCAGGCGGTCTCTTGCCTAATTGGCATTTGCTTTATGCCTTCTCATGAGCTTGATTGCACAGGGTTCACCAACTGTCACTGTGGGCTCTCGTGCCTTCCATCCCTCACACCTGGGCTCTCCCTCCTTCCATTCCCATATCTGGGCTCTCATTCCTTCCATCCCACACCTGGACTCTCCTTCCTTCCATCCCCCACAACTGGGCTCTCCCTCTTTCCATCCCTACACCTGGGTTCTCGCTCCTTCCATTCCCATACCTGGGCTCTCACTTCCAACCCTCACACCTGGGCTTTTATGCCTTCTATCCCCACAACTGTTCTCAAGCTCTTTCCATCCCTATACCTGGTCCCAGTTTGCTCCTCTGTTCCTAGGAATATGGGTGCTCTTCCTTGTGATCTTGTCCTTTCTCTCTTTAAAATTTTATTTCCACAGTGGCTCACACTTGTTATCCCAGCACTTTGGGAGGTGGAGGTGAGAGGAGAGACCTCGTCTCTACAGTAAATCAAAAAATCAGTCAGACATGGTGGCGTGGAAGGCTGAGGCGGAAGTAAGGCCTGAGCCCAGCAGGTCAAGGCTGTGGTAGCCGTGAGCATGCCGCTGCACTCAAGCCTGGGTGACAGACGGGGACTCCAACTCAAAATAAAGAAATAAGTAAATAAATAAATAAAACTTTATTTCTACACAGTTTCTCACTGTTTACTTTATTATTTCTTCCTTGACCAAATGGCTTAAATGGCCACCTGGAAATTTTGTGTGTGCCCTGCTATTAACAGGTGTCAAGAACCAGGACCCCTAGACTTCTTCCTGTCCCTCTAAGCAGGTGCAGAAGGTCGCTTACACATGCAAAAAGTCACATTATTTCTGCAGTCCCTAATGTGAGCACATCATTTCATGGTTTACAGTCATGCCATATCCATTACAGGTCAAATCCTATCCTGGTCATGGAGTCAGATCCATTTAAATTGTGCCCCCTACTACAATTGCATGAGTGAAACCCAAGGGGCTAGAGCACCCTGGTCCTCCTGGCGTGTGCGGGGAGCGTCAGTGTGGCCCCCCTCTAAAATCCTGCATGCTCACTCCAAGAAGCAATTCCTTGAAAAACGAGCAGGGCACATGGAGGCATCACCCCAATTTTTTTTGAGTTGGGGTCTCACACTGTCACCCAGGCTAGAGTGCAGTGGCATGCTCCTGGCCACCGCAGCCTCAATCTGCTGGGCTCAGTCGATCCTTCTGTCTCAGCCTTCCAAGTAGCTGGAACTACAGGTGCACGCAACGACACCCAGCTAATTTTTTAAAATTTTATTTAATAGAGAAGAGGTCTCACCATGTTGCACAGGCAGGTCTCAAACCCGCGGGCTCAGGCAGTCCTCTCACCTTGGTCTCCCAAAGTGCTGGGATTTTAGTCTTGAGCCACCATGCCTGGCCCATCCAAATATTTTTAACAAATAGCTAACTGAGTACAGCGAACTCTGGCCCTGTCCTGAGGGAGCCTGGTGTCTGCAGGGCTGGGGATGGTCTCAGGAAGGTGGAAGAGACATTAGAGGAATAATCACACCAATATTTTGGGGCTTGACTCGGGCTGGTGCAGAGGGAGAATTCCTGGGGGCTGGAACAGTGTGCTAGGCTGCTGGACTTGGGCCCCAACCTGTCCTTGCCCCGATCTGCCAGGGGGCAGGGGCTGACCCCACAGGCTGGTCCCAGGCACCGGGGGACTCCTGCAGCTCCAGTCAGGGTGGGCCAAGGGGGAAACGCCCGATGCTCCCTCCCGCCTGCCTGTGGGCATCTCTTCCTCTCCTGCTGGCTGTGCTCTGCCGTGGCTTCTGTCCGGTTCTTGCTCAGCCCTTCTTGTCTCCTGGCTTGGTCCCTCCAGCCCCGGGGCAGCTCAACTTCCCACTGCTGTGACTCCAGGGGCACTGGGGCTGATGGAGTTGCTCCCATATTTCTGAACCCAAGGACCGCATCTGCCCTGGCCCCTGTTCCTGCCGCGGAGCTGGGTTGTGATGTTCTCACAGACGGAGCCTGTCCTGGGTTGTGGCAGAAGCACACAGCCGGGCTGCAGGTGGCAATGCCTGGGAGCACTGGGTAGCAAGCACTCGGGGTGGGGGGCAGGGGGTCCGGGCACAGGGATGGCTGCATTGACTTCACTTTTGAGAGGAGAAGCCTGTCCTGAACCCTCAGGTCTCTGGGTTCTGATCCATTCCCTTTGAAACCCATCCACTGGCTGAGCCCCGGCCTCATGCCACACCCACTTCAAGTCCGCCCAGAGTCAGGACCACTGTGCAGGAGTCACTTGTCTACCCGGCCTCAGCCATGACCCCCACCCAGAAGCGTCCTGGGTGGGGTGAGGGACCGTTAATTAAGGACCAGGGATCGCCAGGAATGTGACCAGAAAGCACACCAGGGCTGGATGGAGGTCGGTGCAGACTGGGTGACTTGCCCCCACTGAGCCTAGGCCATGCTGGTCCAGGGCCCGTGGCGCCAGGCAGGGCGGCAGGTTGTCCCTCTGTTAATATGCTTTCTTGGCCTGCAATGGCTGTGGGAGCCCGGGAGGGTGAGGACCCGCCAGCATTTTCTACTGAAGACAAATGCTCCTGGCCTCCAGCGTTGTGCTGCAAGCCTGGCCTCCTCGGAACAGAGGCCAGAAACTCACACTCCTCATAATCCTGCAACTTCCCGCAAATCAGATGTCTAGACAGGCGTGGTCTCTGCCCCTTTTCCTGTTTGCAAATCTGCTTTGACGAGCTGTATCCTCCTGGCAGTGGTACAGTGTTCTCTATTTGTTCTGCGGGCCTTCCCCTAGACTTGGTTCTGGAAATGCTATCATTCCCGGATCGGAGCAGCGCTCTGGAAACCGCGCTCTGATACTCCTCTGCTTGAGTTTCACTCTCTGGAGAGGAGCTCTGTTCTCAGGGCAATTAGTGAAGCCTTGGGCGGCCATGAGCCAGACGGGCTGCAGGGTTGCGGTGACTTTGGAGAGAAAGCAATTCTCACCATAACCATTCAGACGACACAATGTGCTTCTTTAATTGGGCAGGGAGGACTGTAGGGACAGCGTTTCGGTCTCCACCCTTCACTGGTGCCCGGGAGAAGCTGTCGCTGGGTCTCTCCCTCTTGGTGTGCTGGCCACATGCAGCAAAGGTTGCCAAGTTGTGGAATGGATGCTAAAGCAGGACCCGGCGTGCAGACAGTTCGGTGTTTACAACCAGTGCTGGATAATGAAGATTGGGGCCGTCAGAGAGCCAGACTCCCAGCCTCTCACTGGCATCCTAGCTCACTTCCTCCACCCCCGCCCCACCACTCCTCACTCAGCATTATGGGGATGGACTTGGCATCACTGATCCAGGGATGGTGTCACCCTCAGGGTCAAGGACAGCCACAGCCCTGCCTTCACATCGAACAAGCAGCGTCTTGATTCTCCAAAGGCAGAGCGTGCATGTGGCGTGGGGTTCCAGGGACTACTTGGGTTCAGATGTCAGAAGTGTAACCTCTGGACCTCAGTTTTCTCGTCTGTAGAATGGACCTAATAATGCTTCCTATAGCTTAGGTATGGTGAGGATTAAATGGGTTAATAAATGTAAAGCAGTACCTGGTATGTAATATGGGCTAAATCAGAGATGGCTGTAATAGAAATAATTTTTTAAAGTTTTAAAATTTAAACATAAATGGGTATACAGGCTGGGTGTGGTGGCTCACAACTACATTCCCAGGCAGGAGGATTGCTTGAGGCTAGGAGTTTGAGACCAGCCTGGGTAACATAGTGAGACCCAGTCTATACACAAATAAACATAAAGTATTGGCCAGGCTCCCACTTGAGCCCAGGAGTTCGAGGCTGCAGTGAGCTATGGTTGCACCACACCACTCCAGCCTAAGCAACAGAGAGAGACCCTGTCTCAAAAAAATAAAATAAATGAGTTTACAGTGAAAAATAAATGTTCCGGCCAGATGTGGTGGCTCACACCTGTAATCCCAACACTTGGGGAGGCCAAGGAAGAAGGATCGTTTGAGTCCAGGAGTTCGAGACCAGGCTGGGCAACATAGTGAGACCTCGTCATTACGAAAATGCAAAAAATTAGCCAGGTGTGATGGTGTGCACCTGTAGTCCCTGCGACTCAAGAGGCTGAGGTGAAGGATTGCCGGAACTCAGGAGGTTGAGGCTGTGGTGAGCCATGATTGTGCCACTGCACTCTAGCCTGGGTGACAGAGTGAGACCCCACTCAAAAAAGAATGAAAAGTAAATATTCCTTTGACCTAATCTGCAGACTCCTGGTTTTCCTCTCCAAAAACAACCTCTGTTATCAGTTTATTATGTATCTTTCTAGAGATATTCAAAGTATTTATAGAGATAGATGTTTAGATGGATGCACACATGGATGGAGAAAGAAAGGTACAGGTACAGAGAACTCGCAGTATGAAACACCAGCACCGGGAGATGTTAGGCCCTGCTGTGCACTGTAAAAATTTCACATGGAAAATACGCACTGTAAATCAGAGCATGCACAATGAGAGCTTGCAGCTTGTCCACACGTTCAGACACAGTTGCAGCGCCTGGTCTGGGTGTACAGTGAGTATCCAGCTCTGGGCTCCAAGGGGAGACACAGTCAGGGACTCTCGCACTTTCCAGAGGTGCCCAGGCCCTTCCTGGGTCAACTGTCCTCCCTCTCCTTCCTGGACCCTTTTCTCTGTCTTCTCTCTCCTTCCTGGACCCTATCTTCCCTCTATCTCCCTCTGCTTCCTCTATCTCCCTCTTCTCCCTCTATCTCCCTCTTCTTCCTTGACTCTTCCTCTCTTCTTCTTCCCTCTCCTTCCTGTTCCCTTTCCTCCCTTCCTCCTCCCTCTCCTTCCTGGAGTCTTTCCCCCCTCTGTCTTCCCCCTTTCCTCCCTCCATCCTCTCTGCTATTTCCAGAGCCCTTTGTTTCCTCCATTTGCCTTTCCCTTCTTTGGAGCCCTGTCCGTCCTCCAACTGTCCTGGCTATTCCCCAGGGCTGCTGTCCTTCCCCCGTCCTGCTGCATGAAGCATCTTTCCTGGGCCCGTCCACGAAGCAGCAGAGGCTGGTCTTCATGTCTTCTAAGACTTTCGGGCTCCAGTGAGTCCTGGAAGTCACTAGAAAGCTCCCAGCAGGCACATCCACAGGTGTCCACCCTGACCATGTGCTAGAGAAGTCAGAACACCTATCCTGTCTGGTTGACACAAGCTGGTCACATTTACAGTAGATTTAATATGCTCCAGGTAGTTTTTCAGAAGGTGTCCTGAGATGACGTAGGTTGGGTGTGTGGCTGTATATATATTACACACTGAGGATGGTCTGCGGATATGTTTGCCCGCCAAGCTTGTGTCCTGGGCCTTAGTGACCCAAAGCGGCAGCCACCACCCCTGCATGGCACGTATCTCACCTTCCGATTTAATTTTGTTTTGTCGTTTAAGTTGCTCTAAAGAACATTTAATTATAGCACCACATGACAGCTCTGGAAAATCATCTTCCATATCCAGTGGGCTTTGAAATGCTGTCATTTCAGGTGTAAATCATCATGGGCATGTCAGGGGACTGTCCAAAGCTTCCGTGTATGTCATGAAGAGAAAGGCATGTCCCTCTTTCTCTTTAGGATGGGGAAATATCAGCTAAGCCTAAAGGCAAAATGTGAGTCTTGGTCACTTTGTCTGGGATAATCAGGTTGTCTGGGAGACAGCACTCTAATAATCGAAGGTCAAGGTGTTGACCAAGTTGACCTGCATGGACCCCCACGGTTATTCCATCACACATAACCCTGCTGTGTGACCTCAACAAGCCTCAGTGCCCCCATCTTTGAAATGGGGCTAAGGTGCACACTTGTCAGGAGGGAGAGGTGAGCATGGCTGGCAGGTGGCTCCAGTTCATCACTTACGTGCCTGTGAGAAAAACCATCCCTGTTTCTATGACCTTCGACATGCACGGAGGATGGAAAAGAGACCGCCTGCCTTCCACACTGCTCTTCACTTTTTAATTTTGTCCTAGGAGAAGGCAGCAAAAGAGTCAGGCCAGCATCACAAAGGGCCAGTGTCTGCGGCTTGAGTCATCTGGGAGGCCCATTAGGCTGAGCAGGGCCACCAAGTCCGCATCTGGTTTTCATATCACCAGCTTGTTTTGACTCCTGTGAGCCTTCTCACCACAATTCCACTGGAAGAGAGTGAGCGAGCACAGGCCTTGTGCAGAAAGCCAGGCTGCAGAGACAGAAGGACACCTCAGGGCCTCCTGGGACCCCAGAACCAGCT
>CAUYQG010088007.1:0-10506 GCA_963574415.1 Tarsius wallacei | reverse complement strand
ACCCTAAATAGACCAATAACAATCAAGGAAATTGACTATGTAATAAGAAAACTACCTACAAAAAAAAGCCCTGGACCAGATGGCTTTCCAGCAGAATTCTACAAGACATTTAAGGAGGAGCTCACACCAATCCTACTGAAGGTATTCAGGCGATTCAGAAAGATGGAAGCCTCCCCAAATCATTTTATGAAGCTAACATCACACTGATACCCAAGCCAGGTAAAGACCCAACAAAGAAAGAGAACTACAGGCCAATATCTTTGATGAACATAGATGCTAAAATTCTCAACAAGATCCTAGCAAACCAGATTCAACAAGACATCTCAAAAATCATCCATCATGACCAAGAAGGCTTCATCCCTGGGACGCAAGGCTGGTTCAACAATGGTAAAACCATAAATGTAATTAAATATATCAACAGATGTCAAAACAAAAACCACATGATTATATCATTAGATGAAGAAAAAGCTTTGGATAAAATCCAGGACCGCTTCTTGATAAAAACCCTTGAACATCTAGGCATACGTGGAACATACCTCAAAATAGTAAAAGCCATCTACGAGAAACCCACAGCCAGCATACTCCTAAACAGACCAAAAGTGAAACCATTTCCCCTGAAAATTTGAACAAGACAAGGATGCCCACTCTCACCCCTCCTGTTCAATATAGTATTGGAAGTCCTGGATAGAGCAATCAGAAAAGAGAAGGTGATCAGGGGTATCCAAATAGAAAAGAGGAAGTCAAGTTACCTCTCTTTGCAGACAACATGACTGTGTACCTTGAAAACTCAAGAGAATTTGTCAAAAACCTCCTTGCACTGATAAAGGACTTTGGTAAAGTCTCAGGGTATAAAATAAATGTGTAAAAGACAATCGCATTTCTTTACACCAATAATAAACAAACAGAAACTCAAATAAAAAGCACAATCCCATTCACAATAGTCACACACAAAAAAATGAAATACCTTGGCATCTTCCAAACCAGAGACGTGAAAGACCTTTACAGTGAAAACTACAAAACACTGCTCAAAGAAATCAAAGATGACACAAACAAGTGGAAAAATATCCCATGTTCATGGATTGGAAGAATCAACATTGTGAAGATGTCCATCCTACCTAAGGCAATCTACAGATTTAATGCAATACCCATCAAATTACCAGCTACATTCTTCTCAGATCTAGAAAAAACAATACAAGAATTCATATGGAAACACAAATGACCAAGAATAGCCAGAACAATCCTCAGCAAAAAAAAAAAAAGCAGGAGGTATCACACTACCAGACTTTAAACTTTACTATAAAACGACAATAATCAAAACAGCCTGGTATTGGTACAAGAACAGGCATATAGACCAATGGAATAGAACTGAGATTCCAGAAGTAAAACCTCAATTTCTCAAACTCATCTTCGACAGAGCCTCCACCACCCACCCCTGGGGGAGGACAATCTATTCAGTAAATGGTGCTTGGAAAACTGGCTGACCACATGCAGAAGATTCAAACAAGACCTCTATCTATCACCATAAACAAAAATTAACTCTAAATGGATTAGAGACCTAAATGTAAAACCTCAAACTATAAGCACCTTAGAAAATGCAGGACACACCCTTATGGAAGTTGGAACTGGTATCCAATTCCTGAGCAAAAATCGAAATGCATGGGCCATAAGAGATAAGATAGACAAGTGGGACCTCATTAAACTGACAAGCTTCTGCAAAGCCAAAGAAACCATCAAGAGAGCAGGGAGACAGCCACAGACTGGGAAAAAGTATTTGCCAACTCCATGTCTGACAAAGGCCTAACATCTAGGATCTGCAAGGAACTCAAACATGCTGAAAAGAAAAAAACAAACAACCCCATTACAAAGTGGGCAAAAGACATGAACAGACACTTCTCAAAGGAAGACATACGAGCGGCCAACAGATACATGAAGAAATGTTCAACTTCACTAGTCATCAAGGAGATACAAATTAAAACTACACCAAGATACCACCTAACTCCAGCCAGAATGACCATTATCAATAACTCAAAAAATAACAGTTGCTGGAGAGGGTGTGATGAAAAGGGAACACTTCTACACTGTTGGTGGAAGTGCAAACTAGTGCAGCTTCTGTGGAAAGCAGTGTGGCAATTCCTAAAAGCTCTAAAACTCAACCTTCCATATGACCCCGCAACCCCCCTACTGGGAATATACTCTGAAGAACTCAAATCACTCTGTAAAAAAGATAACCTGCACACGTATGTTTATCACAGCATTGTTCAAAATAGCAAGATTATGGAACCAACCATGCTGTCCATCAAAAGACGACTGGATTAAAAAAATGTGGTACCTATACACGATGGAATACTATGCAACCATAAAAAAGAACAAAATCATGAATTTCGCAGCAACCTGGATGGAATTAGAGTTTATAATACTGAGTGATCTCTCACAGAAGCAAAGATCTGAGTATCACATGTTCTCACTCATAAGTGGACCTTGATCAACTATTGTAATACTATAAGAAAAGAATTGACAGTGGCGGGAAACTTGGGGGGGGAGGGCAGGGAGGGGAAGGGAGGTTGGATTAACAGTAGTCAATATTTGTCTGGGGATGGGGGGCACACCTCATCAACAAGGGTACCTGCATAATGTAAATTTGTATACCTAACCCTTAACTGTACCCCACAATTTTAAAATAATAAATATGTATTTTAAAAGCGGCATTTACTTTAAAAACTATTTTTTTCCAAAAAATAAATAAAAAAAAAACATGTTTCAACATAAATTGGCTTTTAACAATATATTTTATAATATAATAAATGCTTGATGAATAAAAGTTTTAACTTACTGGTAGATCTCCTTTAAAAGGACAAACTGCACACCTTTTCTCACCACAGTAGCAAAAAAGGTTTCTAACAATATTTCAGTGGAAAAGATGATGTTCTACCCTGACAGATGTACAGTGCCCAATGTATCCATAACTTGACAAACTTAACCAGCTAAATCCAATTCCTTTTTAAACCATCCATACGAAGGTAATTCGTGCTTTTTTGCCTTTGTTCCTGAAGATAACGAACATGCCACTGAACTGTGAAGAAACTGAGAATAGACAGCAGATGGAATTTTTGGCAAACACTAGGCAAGTGTGACTGCTGGCAGCAGGAACTGGCTAATGCTCTGACATATGGTGCTGATAATACCCTAGTCAATTAAGGAAGTGCCATCCAGGCCTTGCCAGTCAGAAGACATCTTAACTACTTTTTCTTAGAGCCAAGGGCATCTCTTTTATAACCTCGTATGGGGCCAAGCAACCCATTTAGGATTCACTTTTGACACTCTGCTGATGTCAGTTTCCCAGGCAATGTATGCTCATGCCTAGAAATATTGCTAATGCGAAACGCTGCTGTCTTGGATGGTAGTGTGTCACAATCTGAACAGCACATGCCTAATTTATTCATTCGTTCACAAATATTTATTGAACTCCAATGTGGAAGACTTTAATAAATATACAACACATCTTTTGTTTTCAAAGATGATTATGCTGCGAGTCAGGATGGGGCTTCCTGTGAACACCCACAGCACCTCCTACTGCTCCTCTTCAGGGCATTTGCCACTTTCTCTTTGGGCTCTGTCTTTCACAGTAAAAGTCAAAGACACCCTTACACTGCACAAGCCAGCTTCCCTTGCGTGCCTGACCTCACGACCTCTTCTCTCTCTCTTTCTTTCTGTGTGTGTGGAGGGATGTGTGGAATGTAAAATCCCATTGTAGGGGAACAAACAGTCCTCTTCACCGTGTTGAGTACCTATCACACACCTAGTACACCAGAGTGGATATAAAAGACTCTTCCCTCAAAAGTTTCGAATGGTTTTGGAAATGGAATACACGTGACAGTATGAGAATAAGTGAGATGGTAGTAAATT
This sequence comes from Tarsius wallacei, assembly GCA_963574415.1. Taxonomy (NCBI): domain Eukaryota; kingdom Metazoa; phylum Chordata; class Mammalia; order Primates; family Tarsiidae; genus Tarsius; species Tarsius wallacei. Next base: position 6,603 of record CAUYQG010088007.1, on the reverse strand, counting down.
ATGTGGCATAAATTTTGAATACTAAAGAATGGGAACATTCAGAGTTCAGCAAAGACATGATAAGGACTATATCCTTATAGACAATAATACACGGAAAGCCTCCAAATATTTACCCCACTCCTTTCTCCCGAGTACCAGGTAGGCACGTTCAAATGCTCCAGATTAAGCAAGCGCAATACAGAATTGATTACTCCTGATTTCAGTTAGTGATACCACCACCTTGACTCCAGCCACAGCCTTGGAAGTCACCCCTAAATTATTTTCAACATTGTCTGCACTTTGCCTGACACCTAAGTATGTCCTAGGTGTAGATCCTTTTCATAGCCAAGAAATAATTGCCAAATCCAATGTCCTGAAGATTTTCCTGTGTGATTTTCTAGGAGTCTTAGAGTTTTAGGTCTATAATCCATTTTGAGTTAATTTTATACATGGTATAAGGAAATGGTCCAACTTCATTCTTTTGCATGTGAATATTGTTTTTCTAGCACTATTTCTTGAAGAGAATGTCCTTTTTCCATTGTGTAGTATTGGCACCGTTGTCAAAAACCATTTGGCCATATATGTGAGAGTTTATTTCTGGGCTGTCTATTCTGCTCAATCGGTCTATATACTTATCTTTATGCCAGCAACACCATGTCTTATTTACTCTTGCTTTGTAGTTATGTTTTGAAAGTAGGAAGCGTGGTCGGGCTCGGTGGCTCTGCACTTTGGGAGGCCGAGGCGAGGGGATTGCCTGAGTCTGCGGGTTTGAGACCAGCCCAGGCAACTTGGTGAGACCTCATCTCTACAATAAATCAAAAATTAGCTGGGTATGGTGGCACGTGCCTGTAGCTCCGGCTACTTGGAAGGCTGAGGTGGAAGGATTGCTGGAGCCCAGCAGGTCGACTCTGGGGTGGCCCTGAGCGATGGAGTGAGACTCCAATTAAAAAAAAAAAAAAAAAGGAAGTGTGAAACTGCAATTTTGTTTTGCTTTTTCAAAATTGTGTTGGCTATTTAAGATCCCTTAAGAGTACATGTGAAATTTATACTTTTTTTCAATTCTGGGAATAAATACTTTCGGGTTTTTGATAGGGATTTCATTGAATTTGCAAATCACTTGGACAGTGTGGACATTTTAACAATATTATAGTAGATGGTGTTGTTTTCTTAATTTCCTTTTCAGAATGGTCATTGTTAGTGGATAGAAATGCAACTGATTCTTTTGTGTTTCAATTTTGTATACCAAAACTTTGCTGAAATTGTTTACTACTTGCAGCAGTTTGTGTGTGTGTGTGTGTGTGTGTGTGTGTGTGTGTGTGTGTGTAATATTTAGGGTTTTCTACATATAAGATTCTGTCACCTGCTAACAGAGATAATTTTACTTTTTTTTTTTCCAGTTTGGGTGCCTTCTATTTCTTTTCCTTGACTAATTGCTCTGACTAGAAATTCCAGTAGTACATTGAACAGCAGAAGCAAGAATGAGTATTCTTGCCTTGTTCCTGATCTTAAAGGGACAACTTTCAGTCTTTTACTGTTGAGTATGATGTCAGCTTATGGCTTTTATTATGTTGAGGTAGTTTGCTTCCATTCTTAGTCATTGAGTGTTTTTATTATGAAAGGATGTTAAGTTTTATCAAATGCTTTTCTCCTTTGATTACAATGATCATTAAAAAAAATTTTTTATTAATGTGGTGTGTTGTATGTTCAACCATCCTTGAATTCCAAATATAAATACTACTTAGTCATGGTGTATAATCCTTTCAATCGGCTATTTAATTTGGTTTGCCAGTATTTGTTCAGCATTTCCGTATCAAGGATATTGGTTTGTGATTTTCTTTGTGTTTTTGTCTGGCTTTGGTACCACAGTAATGTTCGCTTTATAGACTTTGTTAAGGAGTATTCCATTCTCTTCAATTTTTTGGAAGAGTTTGAGGGGGAATGGTATTAATTCTTCTTTAAATGTTTGGTGAGGCTGGGCACAATGGCTCACACCTATAATCCCAGCACTTTGGGAGGCCAAGGCAGGAGGACTGTTTGAGCCCAGGAGTTCAAGACCAGCCTAGGCAATGTAGTGAGAACTTACCTCAAAAAAAAAAAAAAAATAGCTGGGCGTAGTGACATACATCTGTAGTCCCAGCTACTCTAGAGGCTGGGGTGGCAGGATTGCTTGAGGTCAAGGCTATGGAGAGCCGTGATAGAGTGAAACTCTAAATAAATAAATAAATAAATAAATAAATGCGTACATACATACATACTTGGTGAAATTCTCCTGTGAAACCATGTGGTCTTGGGCTTTCCTTTGTTGGGAGGTTTTTAATTTCTGATTAAATCTTTTTATTAGTTATAGGTATATTCATATTTTAATTTTTCATGATTTAGTCTTGGGAGGTTATTTCTAGGAATTTATCAACTTCTAGATTATCCAATATGTTGGCAAATAATTGTTTCACAGTAGTCTCTTATAATCCTTTGTGTCTGTGATATCAGTTATAATGCTACTTCTTTCATGACTAATTTCAGCTTAGTTTAGTCAAGAGTTTGTAAATTTTGCTGATCTTTAAAAAGTCAACTCTTGGTTTACTTACTTTTTTCTATTGTTTTTCTATTCCCTGTTTTACCTCTATTCTAATCTTTATTGTTTCTTTTCTTCTGCTAAATTTGGATTTAATTCATTCTTTTTCTGGTTCCTTGAGTTATAAAGTTAGGTTGTTGATTTGAGATCGTTCCTCATTTTTAAATGTAAGCATTTACTACTATAAACGTTTAATTCTGCTTTTGCTGCATCTTATAAGCTTGATCCATTGCATTAAAACTAGGTTGTTTAATTCCCACATATTTGTGAGTTTTCCTGTTTCCCTTCTGCTATTGACTTTTAGCTTCATTCCATTGTGATCAGAGAAGATATTTTGTATGAATTCATAAATTTGTTAAGACTTTTTTGTGGCCTGGCATGTAGTATATCTTGGAGAATAGTCCATGTGGTCTTGAGAACAACACTCTGATCTTGTTGGGTTCAGTGTTCTGTATATCTGTTAGCTTCAACTGGTATATGGTATTGTTTAAATCATCTCTTTATTGATCTTCTGTCTGGTTGTTCTACACATAGTTGAAAGCGGGGTATTGAAGCTTCCTACTATCATTGTATTGCTATCTTTTTCTCCCCTCATCTCTATCAATGTTTGCTTCATACATTTGGGTGCTCTAATGTTAGATGCGTGTATATTTATAATTAATATATATTTATAGTGATTTGACCCTTCTGTCATTACATAATGTCCTTGTTTCTTGTGACAGTTTTTGACTAAAAGCCTATTTTGTTTATTAATTAAATCTTTTTTTGAGACATGGTCTCACTCTGTTGCCCAGGATGGAGTACAGTGGCATGACCATAGCTCACTGCAGCCTTGACCTCCTGAGTTCAAGTAATCCTGCCTCAGCCTCCTAAGAAGTTGGGACCACAGATATGTACCACCTTGACCAGCTTTTTTTTTTTTTTTTTTAGAGACGAAGTCTCGCTACGCTCTCCAGGTTGGTCTTGAACTCCTGGACTCAAGCAATCCTCCCACCTTGGCCTCCCAAATTGCTGGGATTACAAGTATGAGCCACCACATCTGATCTATTTTTAAAATTTTCTTCTAGCTATTTTGAAATTTACCATCAATTAATGTTAACTATACTCAGCCTACTGATCTATTAAACACCAGGTCTCATTTCTTCTCTGTAAATGTGTATTTGTACTCATTAATTAACCTCTCTTCATTCCCCTCTCATCCTTTTCTGGCCTCTGATAATTACCAGTCTATTCTGTATTTAAAGCCCATTTTAAGTTGTAAGGTCTCCATATGGCTCTCTTAAAGTTCTTATTTACATAAAATCTTTTTTCATTCGTTCACTTTTAGCCTATGCGTGTCCTTAGGTCTCAAATGAGTCTCTTGGCCAGGTGCAGTGGCTCATGCCTGTTATCCCAGCACCTGGGAGGACGAGGTGGAAGGATCACTTGAGGCCAGAAGTTCGAGACCAGCCTGGGCAACATAGTGAGACCCCATATCTCTGCAAAAATAATGAAAACATAAATAAGCCAGGTGTGATGGCATGTGCCTACAGTCCTACGTAGTGGGGAGGCCTAGGTGTGAAGATTGCTTAAGCCTGGAAGTTGGAGGTGGCAGTGAGCTATGATAATACCATTGCACCATTGCACTTCAACCTAAGTGACAGAGAAAGACCCTGTCTCTTAAAAAAAAAAAGTCTCTTGTAGACAGGAAGCATATAGTTGAATCTTGTTTATGGAATATCCATTCAGCCAATCTGTATCTCTTAATTGATGTGTGTAATCCATTTACATTTAAAATAACTACTGATGGGGAAAGACTTACTATTGTCGTTTTGTTATTTTCTGTATGTCTTGTGGATTTTTTGTTCTTCTTTTCTTCCCTAGCTGTCTTGTTTTATTGACTTTTTTTAGTTATATGTTTTGATTCCCTTCTCATTTCCCTTTGTGTACATTCTACAAAGATTTTCTTTGTGGTTACTATTGTTATTACATAAAACATTTTAAAGTTGTAACAATATTTTTAAGCTAATAACTTAACTTCAATCATTTATGAAAATTTTACTCCTTTACACTTTTTTAAATAAGATTTTTAAAAAATTACTATTTTTATTATTATCATAAAGATGTAGGATACAGTTCAGGGTTAGGTATACAAACATTGATTACTCAGGTACCCCTGTTGCTGAGGTGTGCCCCCCCTTCCCTGGCAGTTTGCCTCAACTGCCAATCCCCTTCTTATAGTATTATAATTGTTCAAGGTCTGCTTATGAATGAGAACATATGGTAATTTGTTCTTTGTTTCTGTGACAGATCACTGAGTATGATTACTCTAAATCCATCCAAGTTGCTTCGAAGTCCATGTTTGTCTTTCTTTACGGCTGCATAATATTCCATTGTGTATATGTACCACTTTTAAAAAATCCAGTCCAGCTTCGATGGGCAGCATGGTTGGTTCCATGTTTTTGTTAATGTGAATAGAGCTGCAACAAACGTTCGTGTGCAGGTATCTGTTTTGTAAAATGATTTGATTTCCTCCAGTTATATTCCCAATAGGGGAAATACTGGGTCATATGGAAGGTCAATTTCTAGTTCTTTCAGAAATCGCCACACTGACTTCCAGAGAGGTTGCACTAGTTTGCATTCCCACCAGCAGTGTAGAAGGGTTCCTTTTTCTCTACATCCTCGCCAACATCTGTTGTTGTTTGTTTTACTAATGATGGCCATTCTTACTGGGGTTAGGTGGTATCTCAATGTGATAAATGAAATGGAGGACTTTCTGACATCACACAACCTACCCACGTTGAAACAAGAAGACACTGAGACACTAAATAGACCAATAACAACCCAGGGAATTGACTCTGTCATACGAAAACTACCTACAAAAAAAAGCCCTGGACCAGTTGACTTTCCAGCAGAATTCTACAAAACATACAAGGAGGAGTTGATGCCAATCCTTTTGAAAGTATTCCAGGCAATTGAGAAAGATGGAATTCTCCCCAAATCATTTTATGAAGCTAACATCACACTGATATCCAAACTGGGTAAAGATTCAACAATAAGATTCTAGAAAATTGGATCCCAAAACACATCTCAAAAATCATCCACCATGACCAAGTAGACTTCATCCCCAGGATGCAGGGCTGGTTCAAATTCGCAAGACCATAAATGTAATTAAATACATCAACAGATGTAAAAACAAGAACCACATGATTATATCATTAGATGCAGAAAAAGCTGATAAGATTCAGCACCCCTGGATAAAAACCTTGATAAAAATCCTCAAACACTTAGGTATAGAAGGAACATACCTCAAAACAGTAAGTGCCATCTATGGTAAACCCATAGCTAACATATTACTAAATGGACAGAAACTGGAAACATTTTCCCTGAAAACTGGAAGAAAACAAGGCAGTCCATTCTCAAAACTCTTGTTCAACATTGTGTTGGAAGTCCTAGCTAGGGCAATTAGAAGAGAAGGAAATCAGTGGTATCCAAATAGGAAAAGAGGAAGCCAAGTTATCCCTCTTTGCTGATGATAGGATCCTGTACCTTGAAAAATCCAAGAGAATCTGTCAAAAACCTGCTTGCACTGATAAAGGTCTTTGGCAGGAGTCTAGGTGTGCAAAATAAATGTGCAAAAGACAGTTGCATTCCTATACACCAACAACAAGCAGGCAAAGTCCCAAATAAAAAGCACAATCCTATTAACAATAGCCACACACAAAAATGAAATCCCTCAGCATTGTCCTAGCCAGAGAAGTGAAAGACCTTTACAGTGAAAACTACAAAACACTAGTCAAAGAAATTCAAGAAGACACAAACAAATGGAAAAGTATTCCATGTTCACGGATAGGAAGAATCAACATTGTTAAAATGTCCATCCGACCAAAGGCAATCTACAGATTAATGCAATACCCATCAAATTACCAACATCATTCTTTTCAGACCTGGAAATGACAATACAGACATTCATATGGAAACATAAACTACCACGAATAGCCAAAACAATCCTTAGCAAAAGAAACAAAGCAGGAGGTATCATACTTCCAGACTGCAAACTTTACTATAAGGCT
>CAUYQG010088004.1:0-22429 GCA_963574415.1 Tarsius wallacei | reverse complement strand
TGTTTCTGATATTTTAAGCCACCCAGTTTGTGGTACTTTGTCATGGCAGCCCTAGGAGACCAGTCTACTGTAGTTCACTTCTGCAAACTTGACACTCTCACATTTACGGCCCTTCATGTATGTCTCTTCGGTCACACTTTGACACTAAGGTTTATGTCTCACTTAAAACAAGTCGCACTTAAACACAGTAAGCTTATGCACTTCTTCTCTATCAATTCATGTCAGGCTGTTGTGTCCTGAGTAACAGGAAGGATTAGTTAGAATTGCAAGTTGGATGACGACCACTCTGTACGGTGCTTTGGGAGAAAGGAAAGGATGCCCTTTGCATTATGATTCTTCAGCCAGGAAAACAATTTTGATAGATTAGAGCAAAAAAAATCTGTATTTAGAATATGTTTTTTCTCACCACTAACCTAATTTTGATATTCCAATAAACTTGTCCATACATAAAGGAGTCTTCGAAAGAGTTTTTAATTTGACACTTTTTCAACCAGTTTGAAATATTGGCAGAAAAGAATTGTGAATGTTTGTACAAAACTTAAAATAAATTATTTCCTGTCATTCCCTGATTTCTTTTTTACTATATCTTAAATAAGAAACTTTTCCAATGAACATTTATTTTGCTTCTTTAAATTAATCTGTACAATTTGCTTTATACATGTTTACTATTTGTGGTAGCTTATATTGTATGGGACTTTATGGCAAGTATAAATACTTCAAAGTGGGCCGGTCTTGGTGGCTCAGCCTGTAATCCCGGTGCTTTGTGAGGCTGAGGTGAGTAGATTGCCTGAGCCTGCAGGTTCGAGACCCGCCTGGGCAACTTGGTGAGACCTCATCTCTACAATAAATCAAAAATTAGCTGGGCGCAGTAGCGCGTGCCTGTAGTTCCAGCTACTTGGAAGGCTGACACGGAAGGATCGCTGGAGCCCAGCAGGTTGAGGCTGCGGTGGCCGGGAGCGGCCACTGCACTCCAGTCTGGGCAACAGAGTGAGACTCCAACTCAAAAAAAAAAAATACTTCAAAGTGGTCCTTGTTATCGAAGTGTTCATCGGCAGCCAGGTTCGGTGGCTCAGCCTGTCATCCCAGCACTTTGGGTGGCTGAGGCGAGTGAATTGCCTGAGCCCACAGGTTCGAGCCCAGCCCGGGCAACTTGGAGGGACCTTGTCTCTACCATAAATCAAAAATTGGCCAGGTGTGGTAGCACATGCCTGTAGTTCTGCTCCTTGGAAGGCTGAGGCGGAAAGATCGCCAGAGCCCAGCAGGTCAACGCTGGGGTGGCCGTGAGCATGCCAGTGCACTCCAGCCTGGGCAACAGAGAGTGAGACTCCAACTCAAAAAAATAAAAAATAAAAAGAATAGTGTTCATCGGCTATATGCAGTATTCCTGAACCTATGCCTCCTCCCCACCGTACTTTTCAATTTGAACTCCAATTGTTGACTCTTGGATATCTTGGATATCTTAAAGGCATTCAGACACAGAATACAGAAAACCAACCTTTGGATATTTTTGTCATTCTAATTGTCTCTCGTGTTCCCTTCCTCCATGAACGGTTGTACCTCCCATTCAAGTATGCATACAAGTCAAAAACCTGGGTTTCAGGCTTCACATCTCTCTCTCTCCATCATGCCACCCTTATTTAACAAAACACTATATTTTACCTCCTAATTGTCTCTGGAATCTGTCCCATTTTCTCCATCTCCTCCACTGCAGTTAGCCCAAGCTATTATGATCCTTCCTCTAGATTATTGCAATAGCCATCTAATGGTAGTAAGAACAATAGCCACACAGCCTCCCACCCCAGGCTCTTCCTTACACGGTAGCCAAAGGGATATTTTTAGAGAGCGAACCTTATGCCACCTGCATGCTTAAATGTACAACAGTTTTCCAGAGCCCTCAGAGTAAAGCCTGGAATCCTTAACTTGGCCTAGAAGTCCTGAATAATTTTCTAACTCTCAGCTCACATGACTCTTCTTTCTTGCACTCCAAATATGGTACCTTCTTATGGCACAACCAATGCACGATTCTCCTCCCAACTCTAGGTTTTTACACCTATTGTTTGTCCTGTCTAGAATGCTTTTCTCTCCTCCCCCTCTCTCTGAGTTATTCCAGTTAATGAGCACTCATCATTCAGGATTCCCCTTAGACAACACTCCTTTGGAAAAGTCTTTCCTGATATCCCAGAACAGATCAGGGGTCCTGGTAGGATGCTTATTTGTTCTAACATTTGCTCAACAGTTATTGAGCACCACTGCATGCCTGGGATTCTTTCAGGCACTTAGGCTACATCATTGGACATGATGACAAGGCCTCTGCTCACATAAGCTTATTATATAGTTGAAGGGAAAAGATAACAAACAAGTTAGGAAACAAGAAATCACCAGGCAGTGATAAGTTCAATGGTAGAAACAGAATTGAGAAAAGCATTTGGTGTCTCTGAGAAGATGACATCTAAGCTCAGAACTGAGTCTCAAAAGGTCCCAAGGATATGAAATTCCAGGGGAAGAGCATTCCCAGCAGAGGGTGAAATGGGGAAAGGGATTCCCTGGAGAAGAGAAAGATGGCTAGAGTATGTGTGTAAAGAGGGTTAGATTATATGGAAAGTATAATAGGCCGCAGGACTATGCACGTCAAGGTTAAGTGTTTGGATTTTATTCTGAGTGTGACAGGAAGTCATTAAAGGTCTTTAAGCAAGGAAATGGTATGTTTTCATTTACATTTTGAAATGATCACGATAGCTGCTATGTATGGAAGGATTTTAGGTGTGTACGCATCTAAGGAGAGCTATCAGATGGGGGCTCCTGCAGTAGCCCAGGTGAAATCACATGGTGGCTTAGACTAGGATAATGGGACACTGAGGCAGGAAGATCGCTTGAACCCAGGAGTTCAAGGCTGTGGAAAGCTATGATTGTGCCACTGCCCTCCAGCCTGGGCAAGAGTAAAACTCTGTCACCAAAAAATAAATAAAAATTTTAAAAATGATGAGTCTAAAACATCTAAATATAGCAAATTTACATCTGAGAATCATATATTGTGAATATATATATGAGGTCCAGCATATTCCCAAGAGAAAGACAAAGACACAAAGGATGTAGGTTGGAAGTAGAGCTAAGAGAAATTGTTGGCTAGTTGGACATGAGAAATAAGGGGGAAGAAAACCGAAGATGATTTCCTGATTGAGCAGCTGGGTGAATAGCAGTTATGGAGCTGGGGATGCAGATTTGGGGATGGGAAAACAAGAGTCCTGTTTTAGGCACGTGAAGTTTGAGATGTGTAGTAGATGGCCACGTGGATATGTCAGGAAGGTTGTGGCTTCAAAGAACCTGGAATTCAGGTGACAGGGGATGCCTGGAGTCGCTAATTGGCAAACCATATAGGTATTATTGAATTCATACGTCTAGATGGAACAGTGAAGAGGGACTAAACTTGAGCTTTGGGACCTACTATCATTTGGTAGTAGAGTCAAGGACAAGGGACCTGCGGACAATGCTACAAAGCCAATGAGCAAGGACAGCCGAAGGTTTTGGTGTCAAGATGGCCGAGAATAAAAATGATCCCATCAACTGAATTCTGTTTCTGGTTAGTGCTCTATTATTGTTGCAGTTTCATCGAAGACATCTGAATGACCCTTCTGAATACATTTGACAAAAAAATGAATCCTGCTTCAACCATCAGCATTAAATTTATTTCTCCTAGCAACAGGAAATAATTACTCCCTTGGAGTAACAAATCTCATGCTCATCAGCAAGTAGACACAGTAGTAGATTTTCCTTCGGCTCCCAACATTGCCTCCTTTCTTTTCAAATATTCATCACTGATCAGGTAAACGATGAATTTGCCAGGGGTGGTGTCTCACGCCTGTAATCCCAGCACTTTGGACAGCTGAGGTGGAAGGATCACTTAAGGCCAGGATCAAAGACCAGCCTGGGCAACACTGCAAGGATTCATCTTAAAAAAAATACATATATATATAAACTGAATGTGGTAGCACATGTCTGTCTGTAGTCCCAGCTACTTGGGACACTGAGACAGGAAGATCACTTGAACCCAGGCATTCAAGGCTGTGGAAAGCTATTATTGTGCCACTGCCCCAGCCTAAGCAACTTGGAAAGAGCAAAACTCTGTAACCAAAAAAAAAAAAAAAAAAAGATAAGGAGAGTCTAAAACATCTAAAAATAACAAATTTACATCTGAGAATCATATATTGTGAATATATATGATTGAAACATATTCCCAACAACATGTAGACACATCAAATGCTGAAAATAGCAGACAAGCTATCCAGTATGTAGATGGTAATGTTGTAACTTTTCATTGAATATGCATGTATCTATATTTAGTTTAAAAAGCCAAGGAATCTTCAAAAGAAATAAAGTTTGGGAGAGCAGGGAATGAGGGGGAGATCATTAAAAGATAAATGTAAATAATTTGCCTTATCACGGCATTTTCCACACTGAGTTGAGTGTTTGCATAAAGCGGTGTGTGCGCTTAAGGGTCAAGATCCAGCTTGCTCATTTGGGGTAGCGAAGGCTTGTATGAAAACATTCATCAAAACACAGGCTGCATTCCACTTCCACAGCCCAATATCAAGACTGCCCAGAATTACATCTTATGCCATTAGACATCTAATGCAAAGCCATCAAGGCTTTCAGCTTTCCTCGGGGACCCCTTGGGAGGAATTTCTGCCCAAAGTCGGCAACTCAGACCTGATGCCTGTCAGGAATGAACCGTGGTACAAGTTTCAGGGAGGGCTTCCGTTGTCAAAACAATAATAGCTGTAATTTTCTCTCCCTCTATTTACAGGAAACAAACTCTTCCTTCCTGTCCTCTGCCTGTAGCAGAAAATAGACAAGCCAAGCAGATGTCCAAGGATGGAGGGGGAGTGTCTTGGCTGCAGCTTCCCTGGAGAGAAAACAAGCTTGGGTGGGAGAGCCTTGAGGGTGGGGGGTGAGAGGGTGGGGGGTGGGGAGGTGGGCAGTGTGGCATCCAGGCTTCTCAGGAGCGTGTCTCTTTCCATCTTTCTCTCCCTCTGTCGCCCTTTGTCTCTTTTCTTCTACCGTGAGACGAGTGAACTAAATATGGCCAGGGAAATCTCCAGTATTTTTAAACTCTGGTGGCCTCCTGTTTGCAAACGCATGTGACGTAGAGGAACTCGACCCAGAGAGTTTCTCATGGGAATTCAGGATGCTTCACCATCGCTGCTGGCTTTGGTTGTATGTGTGTTTTGGGCCCTTGTGAATGCAGCCCTTGGGGTTTCATTTTATGTCTTAAAGACTTGAGAAGCAGCACATTCTGAGTCACCAAGATTGTCTGAGTAGGCTATCCTTAGGGTGCCCCTCCGGGATGGCCATGAGGGGCCCCGGACACCTTGCAGCCTGTGTTGCTGGCCCGGCTCAGACTGGAGGGGAAATTGCTGGGCATCTAAATGCAAACTTAGGGGGGCATTCGCAAGGGAGAATTTTTGTTGCTGTCTTTTGGGGGGGGGCAGTCTTGTGCATTACCTAGTTTTAGTTAAGCTGTTTTATAAATATCTGTCCCTGTTCCTCCCTTCAGAATTTGTGCTTCCAGTGACTGTTTAATTTCTCTTTCTGATCCACTCGCTGAGGTCGTTTTTGTCACTGAAAAGATGTTTCAGAATGTTCTGGAGTAAGACATATTTTATTTTATGTAAAAGAAATATCTTTATTTTTAAGCAATTTCTTCAAAGAGCGAAATTATATTTGAGGATGAAATGAAGATTGGGGAACAGCTTAATACTTACTATGTGGAAAAAAAATTACTTTCAAAACAAGGATGGAAAAGGAACCCATCACTGGGGATATAGTTTTTGGTAGGAATAGGAAGCGTAGCTAGTTGACTAGGTTATGCATTGCATGACTCTAAGTGTAACCACTCACACTATAGGTTTAATTTAATGTGATGGTTTCTTGTCAGGTGGCAGTGAAGTGTCTTGAAGGAGGGGTGCCTTTTTTTTTGTTTTGTACAAAGGGGGTGTATGGACTAACAGTAATCACTCTCCTTGAGTGAAAGGAATGAATCTTACCTTCTTTTTTTCCCTATTGCGTTTTACCAGTTATAATCACTGCTATAGTAAGAACTTACTATACTTATTGGATGCTGGCATAAGCAATGTCGTTTTGGTAATACAGCCATATAAAAAGCAAAAAAAGTCCAACCTGCAGTGTTTGCTAATTTCCATGGTGTACACATTCTCATCACAGCTGTGTTCAGGCTACCAAAATTCTCGACACTGACTGTGGTGTTGAGTCAGAAGGGATCATCACAATGGGCTTTTCTGAGCCAGTATGAGTTTATACTGGTTATAAGTATTAACTAGTATTACCTGCTTTGAACATCAACAAATAATAGTGACTCTATCTATGGGCATTATTATTCATCCTCATACAGCTAAGGAAACTGAGGTGATGGGAACTTATGTTACTTGGCAGAAGGTGACAGAACCAGTGTGCAGTGGAGCCAGGCTCTGAGCCCAGGCTCCTGACCTCTAGAGCCCACATATAGGAGCCCTGCGCTGTGCTGTAAGCAATAGTGCAGATGTTCAGCCAATGATTTCTGAATGAGGAAATGTTTTCAAATGTGTTACTCTCTTAAGTACTGTATCAGTTAGTGTTCCATCACAGAAACAGAACTGATAATATATACAGATAGATAGGTAAGAATATGTAACACATACCTATAGAAAATAAAACTATATATCTATATGCAGTATATGACATAAGCGATATAAATATTTATATATAATATAAATATATATGGATTTTTTTTTTTTGAGTTGGAGTCTCACTCCATCGCCCAGACTGGAGTGCAGTGGCGTGCTTCCAGCCACCACAGCCTTGACTTACAGGGCTCCGGCGAGCCTTCTGCCTCAGCCTTCCAAGTAGCCAGAACTTGCACACGCCAACAGGCACGCGCCACTACACCTGGCTAATTTTTGATTTATTGTAGAAATGAGGTCTCACCAAGTTGCCCGGGTGGGTCTCGAACCTGTATGCTCAGGCAATCCACTCTCCTTGGTGTCCCAAAGTGCTAGGATTACAGGCTGAGCCACCAAGCCTGTATATATGCATTTATTGCAAGCAATTGGCTGACATGGTTGTAGCAGCTGGCTAGGCACGGCCAAAATTTGTAGGGCAGGCCTTAGGGGAGGGCAGGCAGAAACTCTGAAGCAGGAGTTGACACTGCAGTCCACGAGTAGAATCTTCCTTGAGGAAGCCTCAGTTCTGCTCTGAAGTTTTTTCTATTGATAGAATTGGGCCAACCCCGATTATCTGGATTATATTGTAAAATCACCTTTACTAGTGCATTGAAATAAATATTTATGAATGAATGAATGAATGAGGAATAAATGAAGTCATTGCTTTTAGGATCAGTTACTCATTCTTTGGAATTCGTTTTCCAAAATTTTTAATCTTGAAGACGTGGGGTACAATTCAGGGTTAGGTATACAAATGTTCATTCGGCAGATACCCTTGTGGATGAGGTGTGCCCCCCTCCTCTGGCAGTTCCTTACGTAAAGCAATATTAACTATGACATTATTATATTATAGACTTCAATCACACCAACAGACTGTTAGAGGCATCAATCACACACCTACAAGGTAAAATGCCTTCATGGTAATATCCGCATTAGTGCTTGATTGAGTAACTGGGGATAATAGTGTGGCTAAATCAACACATAAAGTGTTGAGTTGACTTGCATTGCTCAGAAAGTTATGTTGAAATCCTAACCTCTGATGTCTGTGAATGTGACGTTATTTGGAAATAGCGTCTTTGCAGATAAGATGAGGTCAGGTCATGCTAGAGTGCCCTTAACTGAATATGACTGGTGTCCTTATAAGATAAGGAGGGAAATTTCGACACAGACATCGGGGTGGGGTGGGGGAAGGGATGGCAAGTGACAATGGAGGCATAGATTGGTGTGCTGCGTCTATAAGCCAAGGAATGACAAGAGTTGCTGGAAGCCACCAGAAAGCAGGAAGAAGTGAAGTTTTCTAGAGTCTTCAAGGACACATGTCTCTGCCAGCACCTTGATTTGGGGTTCTATCCTCTAGAATTGGGAGACAATAAATTGCTGTTGGTTTAAATGCCCAGTTTGTGGGACTTGGTTACGGCGACTCTAGGAAACGAATACCACAAGGATCTTACAAATAACACTAAGCGATGATAAATTCAAATCATGTCTACTTCTAGAACTTCACTTTTATTTTTAAAATAGTATGTGTACCACGATTTTGTTGTAGTACTCTCAGCCGCGGTAACCAGGTGGACCCTTTTAAATCAGAGGTAAACTAATTTGAATAGCTATTATTTAAGTAAATGCACGCTGGAGTTTATACACATTCTCATCAAAACAATCAGAGGAGAAAAAAATTCACTTAAATCTGTGGAGCTGATATTGTAAAATCACCTTTACTAGTGTATTAAAATAAATATTTATGAATGAATGAATGAGGAATAAATGCAGTCATTACTTTCAGGGTCAGTTACTCATTCTTTGGAATTCTTTTTTTTTTTAATTTTTAATTTTGAAGATGTGGGGGTACAAGTCAGGGTTAGGCATACAAATGTTCATTATGCAGGTACTCTTGTGGATGAGGTGTGCCCCCAACCCCCCCGCCCCACCCGGGGCAGTTTCCCGCTACTGCCAATCCCACCCTCCTCCCCCCTCCCCCCGCCCCGCCTTGCCCTGGCAGTTTCCAACTACTGCCAATAGTGTTACCAATTCTGTCTAAAGCTAAATATGATTGTTTTCAGGGTCACTTCTATTAGTGTTACCGATTCTGTTTAAGGCTTAATATGATTGCTTTCAGGGTCAGTTACTTATTCTTTGGACTTCTGTTAGTGTGAAGGCTAAATGTGATTTTTGGATCATAGTCACAAATCAATGTCAGATGTGATGGGAGACCAAAATGGATTTTAATCTGTGGCTTGTCTGTGGCTTATAAACTGTATCTGAAGGTCTTTCCAAAACAGAGGAACCAAGGACATTTTCAGCAGTAATAGTAGAATTTTAATAAATGTACAGACATAGTCATAAGGTGACAGCTTTGAAGGTCAATAGTCCCTTTTCATGATAATTTTGGCATGGGAGTTAAAAAAATTTTTTTAGTTCAAAAATTTTTTTAGTTCACTGCTTTATAATTATATCTGTCATATCCTTACGGCAGGACAGATGAATTACCCGGCTATTTGATGTGATCCAGTCAAGACATTTTACCTAGCAAGTTCTATGGTTATGCAAGACTGGATTCGACTAACTCCAATGCCAAAGGCTCATTTGCAGACATCACTGGAACACTGGAATTTTTTCCTACATGTATGGCAGTTAAATTTGCATCCTGCATCTTTTTTTTTTTTTGAGTCGGAGTCTCACTCTGTCGCCCAGGCTAGAGTGAGGTGGCACACTCACGGCCACCCCAGCGTTGACCTGCTGGGCTCCGGCGATCCTTCCACCTCAGCCTTCCAAGTGGCCGAAACTACAGGTACGCGCTACCACGCCCAGCTAATTTTTGTTTTATTGTAGAAATGAGGTCTCGCCAAGTCGCCCGGGCTGGTCTCGAACCCATGGGCTCAGGCAATCCACTTGCCTTGGCCTCCCAAAGTGCTGGGAAGACAGGCTGAGCCACCAAGCCTGGCTTCCATTCTGCATCTTACATGTCTTCCACTATCTATAATCATGTCTATTAAGTACTTGCTACCCATCAGTAGGTATTATTATTTTTATTTTATTATATTTATGACAAATGAGGAAACAAGAACAGCTAGGCAAAATAACCTTTTATCACACAACTAGTAAGTAGAAGATCTAAGATGAAATCTTAAGCAATCTGACCATAGGGGCTGTTCTTTTCGACTTCTTTATACGTGAATGATATGAAAGTCACATTCAGCAAAATGTACAATACTTCATGTGTTCATTTAAAAGTCGTCATTAACATTAAGCCAATAACAATTGTGGAATCCTTAACTGGTGTGTATATGGGTTGGTTGTCCAAATGCAGAGTAAAAAATAGACAAAAAGCATTTTATTCAGATAAGCTATTAATAAAGAGTTGGTTAAAAACTTATTGAAAGTAAAACATTTACATACTCTTCAGTGCTTCAGTGTAACTGGGTGCCTGCTATGTCTTGTCCCCAAGTGCAGTGATTCATCGGATCAAAGCTAAGAGCAGCAGTAAATGGCTTGGCTAGGTTCTGAGGGGATGCCACCTCTTACTGAGTCTCCTTGATGAATGACTTCAGAACACTGAGCATGCTTACTTTTTTTTTTGAGTTGGAGTCTCACTCTGTTGCCCAGGCTGGAGTGCAGTGACACGCTCACGGCTACCACAGCCTCGACCTGCTGGGTTCAGGCGATCCTTCCGCCTCAAACTTCCAAGTAGCTGGAACTACAGGCATGCACCACCATGCCCAGCTAATTTTTTTTTTTTTAATTGTAGAGATGGTCTCGAACCCAGGAGCTCAGGCAATCCTCTCACCTCGGCCTCCCAAAGTGCGGGATTATAGGCATGAGCCACTGCACCCGGCCGAGCACCCTTACTTGACAGATTTCAGGAGGCCCCTGCAGGCTTAGTCTGTGTAGATGGTGACCGGGTCCTCTTTCTCCAGCTAAGACTCTCCTTGGATTCAAGGTTCATTCACTGATCTGCAAGGAAGTTAAGTGGCAGGACTGCTAAAGAAATGCTACTTGGTGTGTGAGATAAGTTGGGGTTATGGATACCATCTGGCAATTATCTCTGTTTGCTTGTTTGTTTCTTGCATTTAAGAAAGAAAGTCATCAAACACTTTATTTCAGAAAAAGGGGGACAGAAGAAAAGCCACGGCAAGCTCTATAAATGGTCATTTTTAGGACATTAGACATTCTGCTGAATTTTTCCATATTTGATTTCTTACTATCTTACTCGCTCCAGAAACATGCCACAGCGCAGGGATGATACTAGAAATGCTTGGACATTTTTCAAATTAAATTATCTCCATTCCTTTTTATTCGAATACACCATGAGAAAATTGAGCTTCAAATGCTCCTCCTGGGTACGCCTTGACAAAGAGCATTCTTGTTTCCCTGTAGCCGAGAGGACTGTGAGAAAGGGCAGAAGTGCTGCTCTGTTTCCAGGAGGAGGGCTCTGTTGTGAGAGTGGGTTTTCTCATGGCTGTCAGTTTACAAGGGAATTCCATGGGTCAAGCCTATAGTTAAATCAATTGCACGCCTATATGGGAACAACTCCGTCTTATCAAACTGCGCCATGTAAATACATGGGTCTGGACTCTTTCACATCCATTCAGGTATTCAAATTATTTCAAAACATATTTCAAGATTATGGCTATGGAATATTTTGAATGCTGCTAAGGATAAATCAATCATAGGCTTTTCTAAGACATTAAAAGATTAGTCACCACTCAGACTGCTCCTCGACCGGTTGTGGTCCATGCCTTTTAGCTCCATGATATTACTCTAAACATTACTGTTGGCTCCTGTAATTATAATTAATAGGCTCCCTAGACCCTAGAGTCGTGCTTCTGTGGTGTTGGAATAACCTGCTTTGTGACCAAATTGCATTTGCTCTCAGAATGATCAACTTCCAAATAATCCAGTTAAAGGTCTATTTAAAAGAAGACAGCTACTTGGACTAACTGGCCTATTTAATCCAGTCACTCTTGAATAATCTAGTGTAGATTTAATCAAGTAACTTCCCTCTTCCTAAATAACAACCAGGGGCCGGGCGTGGTGGCTCAAGCCTGTCATTCCAGCAATTTGGGAAGCCGAGGCAAGAGGGTTGCCTGAGCCCAGGTGTTTGTGACCCGCCTGGGTAACTTGGGGAGACCTCATTTCTTCAACAAATCAAAAAATTAGCCAGGCGTGGTGGCACATGCCTGTAGTTCCAGCTACTTGGAAGGCTGAGGCAGAAGGCTCACCTGAGCCCAGTGGGTCGAGGCTGCAGTGGCCGTGAGCATGCAACTGTACTATAGACTGAGCACAGAGTGAGACTCCAACTCAAAAACTAACTAAATAAATAACAACCACATGCCTTAGTCTGCTAAATTTCCATTGTTTCCCTAGGACAAACAATTAAGCCATGGGCAGCAGACATGACCATCTGGCTTCTGTGCTTTACCTAAATCTAGACTGCTAACCCCTCTCTGCCCTCTGAGAAGTGAACTAGGGAGACAAAAGCTCAGCCCTCTAGCACTCTGATGAGCTCACTTACTTCAGGAATTTCTATTTCAGGATAAATGTAAGTTAGGATTAAATTCAGCTGCTAGTACCAGAGATCCACCTAGAGTGAGTTAAACAGTTTAAGAGTTCTATTGTCTAGTGAGGCTGAGCATTTTTTTCATGTATCTGCTGGGTGCTCGTATGTCTTCTTTTGAGAAGTGTCTATTCATGTCTTTTGCCCACTTTGTAGTGGGGCTGTTTGTTTTTTTTCTTTTCAGCACGTTTGAGTTCCTTGTAGATCCTAGATGTTAGGCCTTTGTCAGACATACAGTTGGCAAATATTTTTTCCCAGTCTGTGGGCTGTCGCCCCACTCTCTTGATAGTTTCTTTGGCTTTGCAGAAGCTTGTCAGTTTGATGAGGTACCCCTTGTCTATCTTGTCTCTTATGGCATGGGCACTTGGGGTTTTGATCAGGAATTGGTTGCCAGTTCCAGTTTCCATAAGGGTGTCTCCTGCCTTTTCTAAGGTTCTTATAGTTTGAGGTTTTACATTTGGGTCTTTGATCCATTTAGAGTTGGTTTTTGTGTATGGTGACAAGTAGGGATATACACAGCCATAAAGAAGAACAAAATCATGAACTTCACAGCAACTTGTATGGACTTAGAGTCTATAATACTGAGCAACCTTTCACAGAAACAAAGAACTGAGTGTCGCATGTTCTCACTCATAAGCGGACCTTGAACAGTTATCGTAATACATAAGAAAAGGATTGGCAGTAGCAGGAAACTGCCAGGAGGGGAGTGGGGAAGCGGGATTGGCAGTAGTGGGAATCTCCCTGGGGAAGGCAGGGGTATACCTCATCCACAAGGGTACCCGCATAATGAACATTTGTATACCTAACCCTGAATTGTACCCCACATCTTTAAAGTAAAAAAAATTGAAAGAAAAAAAAAGAATCTATTGTCTTTATTATTATTTTATTGCTGTAATTTTTTAGGTAGAGTCTCACTTTGTTGCTCAGGCTGGTCTCAAACTGCCGAGCTCAAGTAATCCTCCCATCTTAGCCTTCTGAGTAGTTGGAATTATAGGCATGTGCCATGGTGCTCAGCATGTTATTTTATATTTTAAAAGTTGAGAGGTATTTGTTACAGGTCTGGCATGGTAACCCTATGTCTTGGTCCATTTTGTATAGCAATGACAGAATACCATGGACCAAGTGGTTTATAATGAACAGGGATTTATTGGTTCATGGTTCTGGAGGATGGGAAATTCAAGATTGCGGGGCTGGTGTCTTGCAAGGACCTTCTTGTTACATCATCCTGTTGAGGAAGGGCAAAGGTGGGAGGAGAGGGAGGAAAAGAGGGATGAAAGAGAGACACAGACAGAGAGGAGAGGCAAGAGAAGAGAGTGAGAGCAGAGAGAAGAGGAGAGGAGACTCATTTTTTGGATCCCACTCCTTTTAAATAGATAACAGCATTAACCTATACAGGAAGGCGTGGTCTAATAACCTCTTAAAGGTCCCGTCTCTTAATACTGTTACAATGGCAATTAATTTTTTTTTTAGTTGGAGTCTCACTCTGTTGCTCAGGATGGAGTGCAGCGGCATGCTCGTGGCCACCCCAGCGTCGACCTGCTGGGCTCCGGCGATCCTTCCGCCCCAGCCTTCCAAGTAGCTGGCACTACAGGCAATTCAACTTTAACATGAGTTTGAGAGGGTACAAACATTCAAACCATAGCACCCTATGAAGACATCGGGGTCCCAGACTTCTTTCTTGCTGTTGTACCATCTGTTCTCAAGGTCATAAGAGGGCTGATAAAGCAATAGCCCTTCATTTCACATTAGAAGAAGCAATAAGGAGAGACGAGGTGACCTTCACTTCTAAAGTGCCGTCTGTAAGTACTTTCCACTTTCCTCTTGTTGCCCTGAATGGAGTCACATCGCCATGCCAGAAAGACCGAGAAATGTAATTTTTCGGCAGAACACAGTCAAGGTTCTGCTATAAAGACAAAAAGAGGAGAGAGGCTAGTCGAGGCAACGGGCCCTTCTTGCCACAATTAGTACTAAAACTACAGTTGTAGAAGAACATTTTCTCCTTCAACATTTAGCAAACCAATATTTATTGAACAAGGCCCCGCCTTAGGATTGAAGGACCAAAATGACACCGTTCCTGTCCTCATGACATTGCGGTCTAATGGAGAAGATATTCCTGTTCACGTCAATATATGATTACATAATAGAGGTACATACAGGCTTTTATGAGAACAACTAGGATAAGCTCCTTATTCAAACAAGGATAAGAAAAAAGGAGATGGCGTTCTGGGAGCCACAACATAAAAATATAGAAAGGAAATAGTTGGCCTCGGTGACAATATGTTGGGCAGAGGTCCAAGAAGATGAAGACAGAACATATGTTCATGGGGCTTAATAATAACAAAGGAGGTCTTTAGTGCACTTAGGGAACACCGTTTCTGAAGAGTAAGGGGACTCAAAGCCAGTGGGGCAAAGTGTCAACAGTTTAATACTGAAGTAAGGAGGGAAAGTACAGAAAACTGTCTAAGAAACATAACTACGGAGGGAAAAAGAGAAGGAAAATGGCAGCTAACGAGGTCCAGGTTTGGGAAGCTTTTCTTTTTTATGGGAAAAAATATGGGGATATTTCCATACTACCAAGAAAGTCCAAAGATAGAGAAATAGAGAAGACAGAGACAGAAATAGAGGTTGTCATGAGAAAGAGATACTGCATCCTCTGAAATGACAGAAATGAAGGTAAAATCGAATGCCAAAGCAGGTAAAAAACATGGTAATGAAACCAAAGAACGTTTCTGAAAATAATCTCCGTATTCTCTAAGAAGCAGACATCACAGTTCTGACATTCAGAGTTAGAGTCATGGAGAAGAGGGATACATTGTAAGCTGGCCGTTATGAACAACAAGAAAGACAGAGACAGGCAGAGAAAGAGAAGGAGAGAGAGAGTGGGAAGGAGGAAAGACGTCATAAGTACTCTGAAAATCCCTTTCCCCACCCCTGTCCCCAGCCACCAAGATGCCTACCACAGAGGCAATTACTGTCATTAACTTCTTATGTATTTTCCCAGAGGTATTCTATAGCAATACAAGCCATACAATTCTATGCTCACTCCTCACTTTTTCACACATTGGCACATCTTATACACAACATTCACCTTGTTTTGGATACTTTAAGTATATATAGGTGTCCTGCTGTTCTCCAAACCCCTGAGGTGCCATCATTAGCTCCTCCCTGACTGCCTAAACACAAGATGACCACCTTTGGGAGATGCTAATTTTCTTATTCTTGCTCAAGATCCCTAGGGGGCCCGGCTCGGTGGCTCAGCCTGTAATCCCAGCCCTTTGAAGGGCTGAGGCGAGTGGATTGCCTGAGCCTCCGGGTTCGAGACCCGCCTGGGCAACTTGGCGAGACC
Source organism: Tarsius wallacei (assembly GCA_963574415.1). Classification (NCBI taxonomy): domain Eukaryota; kingdom Metazoa; phylum Chordata; class Mammalia; order Primates; family Tarsiidae; genus Tarsius; species Tarsius wallacei. The sequence continues at coordinate 6,816 of CAUYQG010088004.1, read as the reverse complement.
TCTTCTCTACGATAAATCAAAAAATTAGCCGGGTGTGGTGGTGAGCGCCTGTCGTTCCAGTTACTTGGAAGGCTGAGGCAGAAGGATCGCTGGAACCCGCTGGGGTGGCCATGAGTGTGCCACTGCACTCCAGCCTAGACTCAAAAAACAAAACCAAACCAAACCAAAAAAAGATCCATAGCAGATAAATAGTGAAACAGGAAAATGAACTCCACCATCATACCCATATGCTAGACCTGGTATTCAATTTGCATCTGTTCTCCCACCCGGAAGTCAAATCCAAGAGGAGAATATACTGGGAAATTTCACATCAAAATGAGCGGCTTGAATGCTACAAACTTTTCTGCAATCATCATGACCTGTCCTAGTGCTGTGTTCTTTTCCTATTCTGAAACTGTATCAAAGACCAGTAGCCCTGATAGTATCAGCAGAACATTCTAGTCACATACAGATATGACGCGCCTCTTAGCTCCAGAAGGTAGCTTTCTGAGGCTTCTTTCGAAATGTCCCCCTTCAACCTAGTCTGAGAAACAGTGGCCCTGCCTGACCATTTTAGAGCACTTGCCCCCTAGTTTACAGAGTTTACATTTCGGCATCACTTCTCTACCCAAATAAGCCAACGATCCTCCACAAACAGCTATGAGCTCGATCGCCTGCGTTTCTGCATTCAGCAGCGCCAAGATTCACTTGGGAGTTGCCCCAGCACTGTCTCACTTGGATCACCCTTTACCTTTCCAAATTAGACTAATTTATGGTTCATTCAACAAGTGCAAGCGCTAAGTGCTGGCTACTGTCCAGCAAGCATCAGCCCAGAAGTTGTGATAAAACACGAGATGGCCACAGGAGCTGCCCTCAGGAACGAAAAGACTAGTGTGGAAAGAAGACAGTAAGCAACTCAATATATTAACCAGAGACTGTTTTGAGACACACGAAATAAACAAACTCGGTGCCAGAACGGAGCATGACAGGAGTGACCCACTTTAGACTGGCAGAAAGAGGGAGTACGAATTGACGTTGAGACCTCAGGGGTGAGGAGGACCCAGCCCTGTGGAGAGCAGGGGAGGGATGTCCCAGACCGAGTAAAAGCAAGTACTGTAGCCCTGAAGCAGGAAAGAGGCTTGGCCTTTCTGGAAACTGACAAAAGGCCATTGTCACCAGTGCATGACGAGGAAGGGACAGGGGAGGGGCATAAAGGTTTGGGGTAGCTCGGACCATGGAGGGCTTTGTCAGGTCAAGGTCCTTAAACTTAATTCTAAGGACAATAGGGAAGGATCAGAAGGTTTTATGCAGGCAGAAAGATGTTTAAAAACATTGGATTTTGTTTTTAAACAATTAATTTGGCTGCTTTATAAAGAGCGTATCAGGGGAGACAGCATGGAAGTGGGGAGTCTGATGAGATGTGTGTGATCATGATGGATGATGGTGGCGTGAGCCAGGGTAGTGGCTGTGGCAATGAGGTGTGCCTTGCCAGTGAATGTGGTGGGTAACAAGCACGACCCTGGGTTTTCATCCTTGGTAACTGGGTGGATGTCAGTCCTGTAGTTCACCTACACATATTCTTTGTGGGGATGAAAATGTTGCCTCTTTTTTTTTTTTTGAGTCAAAGTCTCATTCCATCGCCCAGACTGGAGTGCCATGGCGTGCTCATGGCCACCCCAGCATCGACCTGCTGGGCTCCACGACCCTTCCGCCTCAGCCTTCCAAGTAGCCAGAACTACAGGCATGCACTGCCACACCCAGTTAATTTTTATTTATTTATTGTAGAGACAAGGTCTTGCCAAGTTGCCGGGGCTGGTCTCCAACCTCTGGCTCAGACAATCCATTCACCTTGGGCTTCCAAAGTGCTGGGATTACAGGCTGAGCCACCGAGCCCTGCCAAAAATGGTGCCTCTCCGGGGCAGATACAACCCTTGGGCACTCAGCTTGTTGGATAGGTGCCACCTCTGACAAAGATAGAAGTCCTCCTTCCTCCAGGCAGTTACAAGCAACTCTGTCCCAGGGCATTTAGTCTATGAAGGGATGTGCAGTGCAGATTGGATTTCAGATGCTCCTTCTGCAGCCTTACTTGTTGAGTCTGGAGGGATGCTACTGGGACAGCCACTCAGTGAAGGAAATGAGGGGGGCGGGTTTGATAGTGGAATGAGAGTGCAGAGGAGCAATCAAGAGTTCCAATTTGGCCGTATAACATTTGAGCTGCCCAGTGGACAGCCAATGGGTGATGTCGAATGAGAATCTGGGTATACCAGTTGAGATTAGGGGACAGCTGGCCACTACAGTGAGTAAATGTTGGAGTTGTTAGCATTTGAATGATATGAAAAGTCCTAAGAATAAACGAAATTGCCTAAAGAAGGAAAGAAACACCCAAACTAGACATCCAAGTACAAGAAAAACGCCACAAACAGACACTGAGAAGGAAGCGCCATTAAGGTAGGTAGAAGAAAAACGAGTGAGGCAGAGTGGCCCGGATCCTACAGAGGAGGGTTTTTTTGTTTTCGTTTTTTTGAGTCGGAGTCTCACTCTGTCGCCCAGGCTGTAGGGTAGTGGCACGCTCCTGGCCACCGCAGCCTCGACCTGCTGGGCTCTGATGATCCTTCCGCCCCAGTCTTCCAAGTGGCCGGAACTACAGGCGCACACTCACTCACCACGCCAGGCCAGTTTTTGATTGATTGTAGAGACGAGGTCTCGCCAAGTTGCCGGGGCGGGTCTCGAACCCACAGGCTCAGGCAATCCACTCGCCTCGGCCTCCCAAAGTGCTGGGATGACAGGCTGAGCCACCGAGCCCGGCCCAGATGAGTGTTTTAAGAAGCCAATTCAATATTTCAACGGTGCCAAATATTGTTGAAGAGCTAAGTTAGACGAGGCCAAAACAGCACCCTTAGGGTTTAATACTAAGGAGGTCACTAGTAACTTTTGCCAGGATAGATTCAGTAGACTGCTGAATACAAAAGGCAGGTAGAAAGGAAGTGGAAAAGTAAACAGGTGAGGGGAAGAGATACCATGGTAAAAACGCTCTAGAAAGTTTGCTCTGGCCGGGCTCGGTGGCTCAGCCTGTAATCTCAGCGCTTTGGGAGGCTGAGGTGAGTGGATTGCCTGAGCCCACAGATTCGAGACCCACCTGGGCAACTTGGCGAGACCTCATCTCTACAATAAATAAAAAATTAGCTGGGTGTGGTGGTGCATGCCTGTGGTTGGCTACTTGGAAGGCTGAGGCAGAAGGATTGCCGGAGCCTGCAGGTTGAGGCTGCAGTGGCTGGGAGCGGCCACTGCGCTCTAGTCTGGGTGACAGAGTGAAACTCCAACTTAAAAAAAAAAAAAAAAAGAAAGTTTGCTCTACAGAAGATATGAGAAATGGAAGCAGAAGGTGAAAGAGCGTATAGAGCAAATAAGTGTGCTTCCTCTAGAGACTGGAGTTATCCAAGCATGTCTGCATCCCTTGTTCCTTCCTCCAGAAAGGCTGACATGGCCTTTGGTGTCTGCGTCGTGCACACACCCTACGTGCTTTCTATGCAACTCAAGCATGCCTCCTTCTAGGATGTGCCACACTATTTGTGATTGTTCTGAACGTACTAGCAATCTCAAGCCTCTGACTATCACTCTGCAGTTCTTCCCCGGGGGAGGGCGACTGGTTAGGTCCCACCTCACCACTGAACTCACTCACATTTGCGAGGCTTCCAGTATATGCATCTTCAAAGAAATCTCTATATTTGGTTCCAAAGATGAGAAGCAAGCAACCATTTATCTGACATAGACTGAACTCTTCTCACCCTCACTCAGCCTCCAAAACACATAGTCTGATATTTGACTTGCTGTAAAAACAAAAACAAAAACAAAACAAAACAAAACAAAAACAAAAACCAAACATCCGTTTGGAACTTGTTCCTCAAAAGAGAAAACACTGCTCCGGCTGAAAGGTGACACTGTTGGCACGTACATTGTGCATTGCATTCTACTGGAAATTTTCAGCGTGCCCAGGATGTGGTCACAAAGAGGAAGCTTGTCCCTGTATAGACCTGAATGTGTGTGTGTGTGTGTGTGTGTGTTTAATTTAAGGGACACCCAGAGTTTTTGCATGTTCCTTCTTGACTGGTTTTGGTAGCTCGAGAACGGGCCCTGTCTTGACCTTGCCTATGCATAGCGTGTTTCCAGTAGCAGATCTTGGCAGGACCCTGCCAGGAAGCGAAGCGCCCACACAGCCCTTCATTTGTTCCTAGGACAACTCGTAGTGAGTATGTGGGATGAGTCTGGCCTCCCAGCTGTGTATACTTGCTGTCAGAGTATACTGGTGGCCCGAGAGTGATTTCAGAAGGAAGGCTGCCTGTCAGCTCGGAGGAAATAGTATCAAACAAATAAACTGCTCCCAGGGCCCTGGGTCAGCCCACGGTGTCGGGTCATGGCCCCAACAGCTAATTCTTCTGTCCTCTCTTGCCGTGGATTGGTGAAACGAGCGCCAGAAGCAGGTGACAGAAGACCTGGCAACAGACAGGCTGCGTGCTCACAAGGAGAGTGTGAGAGAGCTACAAGTACCTTTCCATGCTCAGGGCTCAAATTAAATGACTTCCTTCTCCGGGGCTAAAGACGGGTCATGAGGGATAAAATTATCAACCCAGGAAAGAGAAGATGTTTATAGCTTCTGTTATTTTTACAAAAATAGATGAAAGGAGATTGTTTTTTCCACGCTTTGCAGCCTGTGAACGTCCTTAGTCCTGTGTACAACTTGCTTGCTTTTCCAGAAATAGAAGAGTTGTGTGGTTGAGTGCATTGTAGGTAGTGCCTCCAAGGCTAAGCTCTCCAGCTTAGAGAGATGCTTTACTCAGCTTCTCCTTCTTCCTTCCTTTCTCTCTTTTTTATTCCTTCTGTCCTTTCTTTTTTCTTTCTCTCAGGTTATAATTTCCATAACATAAATTCACTTGTTTTACATATGTAATTCAAGAATTTTTAGTAAGCGTCCAAAGTTGTGCAGCCATCACCACAATTCAATTTTAAGACATTTCCATCATCCTGTAAACAGCCCTCGTGTCTATCAGCAGCCACTCTCCAGTCCCAATGCCAGGCAATCCCAATGCCAGGTGACCTAATGTATGGATTTCTGTCTCCATGGATTTGGCTTCACCGGACATTTCATATAAATGGAATAATACACACTTTTTCGGTTCATGTCTGACTTCTTTCACTTAGCACAATGTTAGTTTTCATTCATTATAGCATGTGCGAATACTTTGTTTTTGTTCGTTGCAGAGTAGTATTCTTCTGTATGGATATACCACCTTTATCCATTCATCAGTTAATTGACATTCAAATTGATTCCACTTTTTGACTAGCATGAATAGTGCTGCTGTGAACATGTGTATAAGTATTTATGAGGGCACGTGTTTTCATTTCTCTTGGGTAGATATGTAGGAGTGGAATTGCTAGGCCATATGGCAAATTTATATTCAGTATTTTAGAAACTGTCCCACTGTTTTCCAAAGTTGCTGCACAATTTTACATTTGTATCAGCAATGGATGAGAGTTTACACACATGCTCATCAACACTTTCTATTGTCTGTTTTTTGTTTGTTTACTGTAGTCAGCCTGGTGGGGTGAAGTGGGACTGCAACATCTTATGGGAGGGAGTCAGACTGAAGGAATGGAGACTGAGTCTCTAGTTCTGCCTGGCTTGGCAAGAAAACAACATGAGGAGAAAGAAATGACTCAAATGACACTGGGCTACAGTTTTAAAATGCTGAAAAAGAATTATTCTTTTTAAGGATTAATAGTAATAAGTAGTTCATTGTATACGCTTATTCTCCTTTTTTAAAAAAAATTTATTTTTATTTTAAAGATGTGGGATACAATTCAGGGTTGGGATACAAATGTTCATTATACAGGTACCCTTGTTGATGAGGTGTGCACCACCCTTCCCTGGCAGTTTATTCTCCTAAAAAAAAGAGAAAGATGATGTAAAAGAGTCTACCTATGGTCATCTTCCTGCTTCTACACAGTGAACTCTCCTTCTCTCCCACAGTAGTAAGACCATGTTGGACTCTGACATCTTTCAGGGCATCTGTACGTAGAGCAGAGATGTAGGCTATGCTGCTGTCTAGGCTACTTCAGAATACTTTCACATGTCAGGTTTTCTGCTCCAGTTGAGTTAGTGCATGTGGGAAACTCACTGAGATGTCCTGATCCAAGGAGACACTTTCAAGACCGTCTTGATCCCCTCCCAAATAGATGGGGATGAAAGTCAGGAAAATGGATTAGAAGCAAATTGGCTTTTTGTTTGTTTGTTCTTAAGCTGGTAAACTGATAAGCTAGTCTAATTGAGTAATTCTAATTTCTGCTTTTCTACATACATTTTATTTCCCCCAATAAATATTATGTGTATCGTGAGTCATTAATGACAACTTAAAGCTGTTTCCTTTTTGTGTCCACTGGAGCACATCTTTTTTGTTCTTCTTTTTTTTTTTTAGAATTTTTAGTAAGCAAAACACTACTAATTTTCAGCCAGATACATGTGTTTTGCTTATATACTTAGAATTTTGTAGCTGGGCTTGGTGGCTCAGCCTATAATCCCACGCTTTGGGAGGCTGAGGTGAGTGGATTGCCTGAGCCCACGGGTTCGAGACTTGCCTGGGCAACTTGGCGAGACCTTGTCTCTACAATAAATCAAAAATTAGCTGGGCGAGGTAGCGCGTGCCTGTAGTTCCAGCTACTTGGAAGGCTGAGGCGGAAGGATCGCCGGAGCCCAGCAGGTCGAGGCTGCGGTGGCCGGGAGCAGCCACTGCACTCCAGTCTGGGCGACAGAGTGAGACTCCAACACACACACACACACACACA